>JAECUM010027073.1:0-15346 GCA_016617855.1 Megalonaias nervosa | reverse complement strand
GTTGTTGTTGTGGGGCTTAATGCCATTTTTCAGCACACGATAGGCTATACATGGCGGCCAGTATTAATGGTGGAGGAAGAAACCGGGAAATCCCCCGGAAAGAACCACCGACCCACGAGAAGCTACTGGCAAGCTTTCTCACATATCCACATTCGCCAAATCCTAGACTCGAACCCAAGCAGACAGAGGTGAGATGGCAGTGATCCGTAACGGAGAGCGCTTTACACCACTCGGCCACTCGGGGCCCCTACTATATGAGTAAAGTACATAATTTTTACTATTTGAATAAAACACATCTTTCTTTTCATCGTGTGAAATTACTGTGAATCATTCACCTTTGTCCTTTTACTATGTAAGGTCATTTATTTGTATTTATATTTGCTGCATTATTAGCTTTGTGCAGATTGTGTTAATTTGTCCAATATCTGGATCTTATACACGCACGTATTAATCATAATTCTTTTCTCTTCCAAGTCATTCATCAATAAGCACTGTATCTCTATCACCATCAAAAGTGTTCTGTTATAAATCCAAAATCCAACCCCGTTATCTTGTTACACCATGGATGACTGAATACACTCAAAGTAAATATAAATATATAAAGTACATATACAGCCAATTAGAACACAGCTATCAGTTTCCTGGCAACCTAACACACACTGACGTATCAGAAAATAAACTTAATTTCAACAAAATTTCAGGGAGGAGAATACCTGTTGTATTCAACTGCAAGATCATTTTCTATTTGTTACATTAATACACCCTATATCTAGATGTAGTAATGTCAGAGTTTTGTTTGTGTTTTTGCAGTGTTCACAATTATATGTAGTTGCAAACAAATGAGAAAAACACTAAGTTTATTAAATTCTCATCAATACTTACATGAATGTGTGTAAGACTTCAACATTCTTGGAATGTTTCTTAAAAAAAAGCACTTCTGAATGGTGCATGAATTAAACTTGGGATAATTCTAACAGAACACTTCTGAAAAAGTTTAAATTAATTGCTCACTTCATGTTTCACTGCACTTCTGACTCAGGTTTACATGAATTACTCAGGGAATGTTTGTGATGGAGCACTTTTAAATGAGGTTTACATGAATTACACATGGAATGCTTCCAACTGAGCACTTCTGAAGAGAAGAACTTTCAATTTAAGACTCTTACTGTTCACATAAATTTTTTCTCTCCCACTTGCTTCGAGCAGGGGATGCTCTTACCCAAAGAGAACTTCAATCAAGACAAAAACGGTATCAGTAATGTATTGATTCAAGTATGCATCTCCTGTTATGTGGAGATGCATAACCTAAACTGGTAATAAGAAAGAAAAAAAGTCTTTTCATTTCGTTTTAATAACAAAAATTAATTCCACCAAACCTGAGGGCATATGCAGGTGAAATGTGATTCTCCAAGAAATTTAAGCAACCATTATTTTTTGAGTGATATGCTTGATAAAAACCACTGAAAATAATCAGGACCTAAATCAGGGGTCTCAAACTCAAACCACCCTGAGGACCGCATGAGGGCATTTTCAATGGCCCAAGGGCCGCACCACCTTTGTAATCTCTCATGACACCATGTGACGCCGATCATTTTGCAGGCCACAGGATATGGCTTGGCAGGCCACGTGTTTGAGACCCCTGACCTAAATACTTGTATATGGCTAGTGATGGTAAATGACCCTGACGTACTGACAACCAGTTATGCATGGAGCTGCTGACAGGGCAATTTATAGTTTACAATGTGATTGTGTTCATGTGGAGATTGTTGATACAACAGTGTTCTAGTCATATGAATGTTCTAGTCATATGAGTGTTCTAGTCATATGAGACATGAATGATAATACCTCTGCACATGACTTTACCTACTTACTTTAAGATGCAGAAAACAAGTCATTCTACATTATAACCTACAACTATGGATGATTTCACTAACAAAAAAATGTCACATGAAAACAATTATTTTTGTAGCTATAACAAATACGACATCAACATTATTTACTACACTTTTAACTGAAAATTGTTCATGGGAATCCTCTATCTTCTTTATGCATATTTTTGGGTCTGCAGAAGTGAGCATTAAGTTACGAAACACCTACATTATTCCAGAATATAAATTTATAATATTCACAAACCATGCAGTTAGTTTGTATCCCCTACCGATTTTAAAAGCAAAAGGTTTCAAGGATATAAAAAATGCACAAAACTCTGTAATTTAATTCACTTATTTATATATTCTAACCTAACTGTCGCAAGAGAGTCCCGAACAGTCAACTTGTGTGTGTTCCGAATTAAACAGTTTCTTTAGAAACACAGTCACCTTTTGTGCATGGGCATGTCTATGTTTTCAAGCAACAGATGTGATGTAGTTCACCGTCTTTGATAATCTCTATAATTCCATACATTTTGAAGTTACATCTCTTTGAACACATGTATGCAAGAGTTCTCTCCTATTTTTTTGTTCAATTTTAGAAATATTAAAACTAGACATTGCAAATATTGGAAGCAGATGACAGTTTTTACTGAAATGGGCTATTCTAGAAACTAGCTTATTTACATTTGGCGCTTCCATTTGCTTTGAAACGTCAATAGGTCGACAGTAACAGGGACCTCTTGGCAACAGTCAGGTTAAAAATAAATGAAATGTCAAAGTTTTGAGCATTTTTATATTCTTGATGCTCTTCAGCTTTATAATTGGTAGGAGGGTACAAACAAACAGGAGGGTGTTAATGATTAATTAAATGATGTGAACTGACCATGCAAAACAATCCAAGAATTTTGATCAGACACAAATAAGGGGCCCCAGGTAGCAGAGTGGTCTAAAGCACTTGCCACTGCCATCTTGACTATGTCGGCATGGGTTCAAGTTCCCAGTTTAGCCAATGTTGGTGTGTGAGGAAGCTTGCCAGTAGCTTCCTTTGGGTCAGTGGTTCTTACAGGGGTTTTCCCGGGTTCTTCCTCAACCAGTTATGCTGGATGCCAATAATAATAATAATAATAATAATTACTTTATTTAAAGAGGGTCACACAAGTAGCTGAAGAACTAATCTACCTTGAGATAGCCTACCATGTGCTGAAAAATGGCGTTAAACCCACAAAAACAACTGACACAATGTGGGAGTGGGGTTATACATGTAAGTAGTGCTGTGTTTCAGGGATGGAATTAAATTTAACAACGTGAAAAAAATGTAGGGATTGGTGACATTAATATAAGTTTTATTATGTATGTACTATCCCCAATGAAAATATAAATTTAAAGTAAATAACTTGTACAGTAACCTTACAGTTCTCCTTCATCACAGCAATGTTCATGGCAAACATGAAGTACATTGAAGTACAGTACATACCATATATACTTGCTTACAAATTAAATCAAACTGCAAACAACAAAGATCATGATCTGCCATTGCATAATGTGCCTACAGATCAGGGCCTATGTTGTTTTTTCCACTGATTACTCCTAACAAACTGCAGAGACTCAAATTTTCTGGTGCATCATGCAATGGCAGATCCAAGTCACTGCAGTCTGAAGTTGAGTAATCTTGTAAGCAATTACATACAGTAACAAAGAGAATTTTACTACAATGTACAATCATCATACCTGCCTTATACATGTATTGAGAAACATGTTATAATGAAGTGCACTATAGTGGAGAGTACTGTACTGCATATCCAGTTCACAATTCCTGGCTTCAGCACTCCCTAATCCATATTTCACAAAGTATACCATATGCTCTGACATCTAGTAAGTACTCTCTCTTTATTCCTGGTCAAAATCTTCATTGATCCATGCAAAACATTTGATGCATTTATTAGCTGGTTGCACTATGGGAATTCACAGACTTTATCTTGTTTTTGTACTTTTACCATGGGAGTAGCCTGTTTTCTTTCATCAGAGCCAATGGAAATTTATTGAGATACTCAGTTTCATAACTGTGGAGTGTGTGTGTGTGCGATTTGGATTTTTTACATAGCTTTAACAATTTTTCAGTCATATCGCTATGATGTCTGCAGTGTGGCAGTTTATAGGGATGTCTAGTTCTGGGGCATCATGCTCCAGACATGTAGCATGATGTCCCACCCCATCACATTATCCTGACACAAGTCCAACCAGTCCTAACACTAACCTCTTAAGTTAATGCTGAGCGCCAAGCGAGGCAGCTGTTAGTACCATTTTTATGTCTTTGGTATCACTCGGTCAGGGTTCAAACCCGTGACCTCCTGCATCAAAGGCAGATGCTCTAACCACTAGGCAACTGATGCGGTTCATAAATATGGATGTACCATATTTACTTCACTTATATGTTTAGTGCAACTGGAAACAACAAAGATCCAGATCTGCCTTAGCATAATGTGCCTGCAGATCAGGGTACTATTTGTTCTACTGATTTCTCCAAAACAAGCTGCACAGACCCAGACCTGCCGGTACGTTATGCAATGGTAGATCTGGTTCTGTGCAGATTGCCACTGGACATGTCTTTTAAATGAGCATATACAGTATTCTAACAGTGTGTCCAAAAAGCAGTTCATAAAATCTGTCTAAAAAATTTTAAAAATCATACATACAGTCTCTCAGTTTCAATTAAATCCAATCATAAATGTTTTGACAGAGCCAATATGATAATTCTGAAATATCTATGACTCTTTCTTCTCTCAGAGAAAAGTTACAGAAGATCAAATGTTTAAAAAAGTATTCCGAGGTGAAACAAAAACAGTATTGAATTTATAAATGGAATTCATTACATTTTATCGACTTGGACTGCTATCAATACATATTTGTTTCTTTTTTCAATCAGATATTGGATTCATTTAGTATCTATCAATTTAAAGAAATGAAACAGATTTAATTTATAACAAAAAAATTAATTTTCACACCACTTAAAAGATATAAATATTTATAGCAATAAAATCTACAAAATCAATCAGGCCTACCCGTAAGAGCTCTTACTGGCTCACCCTCTGAAACATACTAAACCATTCCAAAGTTTGATGGATTTGTTCTAAGAATTCCTGTGGTTATAAATTCTGCATGACAAGAAAAATCCTAATACTGCAGCAAATAAATTGTTGCCTCATTCATTTTTTAACCTCTTCTAACAGATTTAATAAAGTCCAGAAAGTAAATTAACTGTCTTTCGGTGGTAGTGATGAAGCCAAATGTGTGCTTGTTGACACTTCTTTCATAGATTCATGGATACAAAGAGATACAGAGGGATAAAAGAAGCTGCAAAACTCTTCAATTTTTCAAAGTTATGATTAGGTACACATTCGCAATAGTATGAAGCCATGTCAAAGGCTGACTTTCAAACACAAGAAGACTACTCCCCCCCTGGACTTCATTTCTTCTACAATGCAAAAGGACCATAGTACCAATCAGTTCTGTTACCTTATATGGAACTGCCATACATTGCCGAGTATCCAATAGAGTATATTCAGTGATGTAACATGCTTTTATGCAAGGTAATTACTAAAGACAAATATTTTTTTATTTTAACATATTCTCAGACTTACACTTTAATGAATGCTCCTGTGGCCTAGTGGTTAGAGTGTCCACCTCAGATGTGGGAGGTCAAGGGTTCAAATCCCGGCAGAGTCATACCAAAGACTTATTCAAAAATGGTACTAACATCTGCCTCGCTAGGCACTCAGCATTAACAGGTTAGTGTTAGGACTGGTCGGCCTGGTGTCAGGATAATGTGACTGGGTGGGACATCATGCAACATGTCTGCGGCATGATGCCCCAGTGCTAGGACATCACTATAAACTGCCACACTCCACATATAATAGCAATATGACTGAAAATTATTAAAGCTAAGTTAAAAATCCAAATCACACACATGCATACACTTTAATGTGCATAACTAAGAAACAGTTTCTATCCATTGCAAACATATCTGGCATTTATTCAACATTTTATAGTTATATTTTGTTCAGTTTTTACTCTAT
Organism: Megalonaias nervosa; assembly: GCA_016617855.1. Taxonomy (NCBI): domain Eukaryota; kingdom Metazoa; phylum Mollusca; class Bivalvia; order Unionida; family Unionidae; genus Megalonaias; species Megalonaias nervosa. Next base: position 9,402 of record JAECUM010027073.1, on the reverse strand, counting down.
TTCTTTTTACTCATTTTTCATGTCATTAATATCCTTAATTTCAGGACTGGAGACCTGGGTTTATTATATTCCAAACTTCTGATTTTTTACTTTTGATGTTTGGATTCATACCAATCTGATTAAAATCAGATCTCTGCTGTTCTACGTCAAGATCTGAAGATAACCACTTAGGGGTCATGTTCTGGTGAACTTTGAATTAGCCAATGGAAATGCAGCTTTCAAAAATCTGAAAGGGAATTAAATCGTTCGGTACACATTCACGCTCTTCATCCACACTGCTCAGACTCCAAACACGAAGATATCTGATTGGCTGATAAAATTAGTGATTATGGTAATAACATAGGTTGCCAGAACATGATCCCTAAGTGGTCGCTGTCAGATGTTCATGTATAACAGTGGAGATCTGATTTTAATCAGATTGGGATTCATAAAGTAGCCAGAACAAATATATAACAAGCCACTCCTCAACACTACATGGCAAACAATTTCTGAGGTGATGTACAGCATCCAATTCAAATGTGAAATGTTATCAAAATCAGTATAAAAATAGTATCTGCAGTGACCTTGCACTTCACACTAAAGATTAGATTTGAAAATTCCAACCTTAATCAGTGCCTGATAGACAACACAATCTACAAAATGAGATGAAAGAGAATGAAAATTCATTCAAGCAGACAAGTACAGTGTACAATCTGGAGCACCAAGTCTTGGCTTGGCAAACGTGGGTACATGTATATGATGAAAGCTTGCCATCTTGCTTCCAACGAGTCGGTGGTTATTTCATAGTCTTTTAAATCCACTCCAATGGCCTAAGTGGTTAGAGTGTCTGGGAGATTGTGGGTTTGAACTCCAGCTAAGTCATACCAAGGCTTACATAAATGGTACTAAAAGCTGCCTCACTTGGCACTCAGCATTAAGAGGTTAGTGTCGGGCCTGGTGGGCCTGGTGTCAGGATAATCTGACTGGGTGGGACATCAAGCTACATGTCTGTGGTATCATGCCACAGTGCTATACATCACTATAAACTGTCACACTGAGATATCGCAGCGATATGACTGAAACATTTCTAAAGCTATGTTAAAAATCCAAATCACAAAGAAACACATTCTGGGTCTTTAATGGAGGGTTTCCTCCACCAAAATACACTGGTTGCCATGTATATCATATCATGTGCTGAAAACAAGACCTTAAACCCACAAAACCAGTGTTCAATCTTTACAATACCAACATTTATCCAACAAAAATAATCTTATATCAAAGATGGCAATATAAAAGGTATTAAAAATAATTGTGAGGAATTGTCAATGATATGAAAGTTAAATATTAAACATAATAAAAATAAGTTATTTAATTACAAGAGTTAAACAAAATTATTTAATACAGTAAAACAAGTTCTATTTCATCATTAAATAATAACTGCAATATGTCATTCAAAAGGTACCATCCTTATTCACTTATGAGTCCAACTACAAACTGCATTGACCCAGATCTTCTGTCACATAATGCGCTAGCAGATCTGGGTCTGTGAAGCTTGTTAGGAGTAATCAGTAATACAAACAGCATAAACCCTGATCTGCAGGTGCATCATGCTATGGTAGATGAGGATCTTTGGAAATTATACACCTCAAATGAAAAATTTTGCCCATCTGAAATACTGCAATAAAATATTTCACACGAGTTTTGAAGGGACTTTGCTGTGATTTTAAGATTTCCAATTAACAAATGTTTTTCAGCATCAAAGCAGAAGCCAAACCTGTTATGAAACATTGACTGCAGACACTATTTGAAAGAGATTTAAAGAATGACAGGCTTTTAATGCCCAGTAAAATCAACTGGCGTTATAACAAAGGCTATTTCTGTAACAAATGGCGTTGATGTCCAAAGTTTTAGGCTGGTGGTTGGCAGTATATAAGGATGGGCATATGATGCATGAAATAAACAGCCCGGAAATCCATTCTGGACAATTTGTAAGCAATAAGTAATAGTGACATCAAAACACTTGGTTTTATATTGGATGTGGATTGTAATAGTATAAAACAAGACCAATTTAATACATAACAGTTTCTGGTCCAAACTGGTCTGTAGCTTGATATTAGCATTGACCAAAATCAATATACACTTAAGCTATTTTTTTCAACAAAAAAAATGCCTTGCCACTGTATATCTTCCCAGCTTTTCACTTATTGCCTAAACTGACACAAGTCTAATTTAGACCAACCTCTTCCTCTCCAACCCTACCAACCCCCATCCTCCATGAAGGTGATCCAAATGCCAAATTTCATCTAAATATTTTGGAAAAATAATACAAGACCCAATCACAATGACCCCAACAGAAGCAGCCAAAGACAATAACCTTCTTGCACATCATAATTCCTCTTTCACTTCCTTTACTTGAGAGAAAATATGCCAACAAAACATTGATCTGAAATGAGATTCACTCATACTTCACATTTAGTGGCCTCAAAAAGAAAAAAAATTAAAAAAAGCAATGTTACCATAGTATCAAACTACAGAGATAGACTTGTTATGAGATGCAATGAGAGCCAAATGAAACCAGATTGTACAATATCATTCAACTTGTTCCCATATAACCGTGGTGATCAAATATTTTGAAAAACTAAACTACAGTAATTCTCAATGAATGTTTAATTTATCAGACTATGTGTTTCATTAGGTAACAATCAAGCCTTGCAAATCCAGATCAAGATGCTGCCAGAGACAAGGCTTTCTGGCTGTACCTGTCAATCAATACCACCAATCATTTATCAATCATAAAGCTTAAACATGACTTTGGAATACTATTTAATTAAACATGAGCTCATGAATTCTAAGTAGGTCACAGTCATCCAGTTATGCTGAGCTTTTGCAACATGTCATCTGCAAAAGCACAAGCAATGCTGAAGAAAATGCAACAACAGCAACGAGCAGCCAAAATTGGCTTATGACATCAAGCATGCATATATTCCTCAGTTTCATAAGCATCACCACAGACACTATATTAAGTGGCACTTTTACCAGATACAATCCGCAACTGATTCCTCCTTATACACTGAAAAGTACATCAGGATTTGTCAGTTATAGTTTACAAAACATCCATCACACAATCTGAACTTAATGGTGTCATGGACATAACACAGTGCTCCAGAACTTTTTAAAATGGTCAAAATAAATGGTTCGACATCATTTCTTGCAGTCTTGAAATGTCTACTCGTACATCTGATTTCTTCTTATCTATCTCCCAAGGTTCTAGATAACATTTATCTTCAAATTACATACCAACCAAATATTCTTAGTGTATTTGTGTGTGTGGGGGGGGGTAATTTCAGTTGCATGGGGTTTGAGAGAGTTGATGGAATGGGTATTGAGTGCATCCTCAGTCATCAAAATTTTACAATAAATAAAAAGCTGTACCATAGTTAATATGATTAACTAAATTGAATAGCCACTTTGTTTTACAGAATTTTACATGGAAAAATAGCGAAATTTTTCATCGATAACTTTCTGTTTCTACTTGTTCTAATATATTTAATTTTTTTGTTGGCCCAATATTATATTTGCATGAGGCTGTGTGAAATTCTTGACTTTTTCTTTTTATTCTGTGTAACATTCTGGGCATGTAACAGCAATTTTGTCCTGCAAATTTTACTTGTCCAGCAATGTATTTTCCAACTTGATTTTAGCCATCAGGTGACAGATTTTTCTACCATTAAATACTTGTAACAAAATATTTAGTTTTAAAGCAAGAAATGGCAGGTAAGGTTTTTGCTCACTAGTAAAGTTACATGGCTAAATGGATGAAAATGGGGGCCATGGGTGACCATGTGGTCTAAGGCAATAGTGGACAGTCATTGCCAGACGGTTTCTATGTGTTACTCTTACCTTAGGGTGACACTGCCTTGTATGCATGCATCAGCAATTTTAAAAAAGTCAACAGACGATGGATGAACAGGTGTTTTGTTTTCACAGCGATTATTCCCAAAAATCTAAGAGTTCTGAAGGATTTAATGCTACTGGTCAAAAGAAGAGGGATTTTACTTATCATCTGCCCACAAAGGTCAGTCAAAATAAATTTATTAATTACAAGAGAGTGGCCGATAGTCCAAAAGTATTTCTGTGGAGAGATCCATTATGAAGTACTGCCTTCCCTGTCTAGTCTCTGCTACCAGTGAGTAAAAAAGAAAAAAAGGCGGAGATCTACTTCTTGGTGTAAATAAATCAATGATGTCAATGCCTGGGATAATGAAATGTATTTTTAATTTCCTGAATAAAAAAGAAACAAATAAGCCCCCCTCTTTTTCATTTCTGGAATGAAGAATGCCTACTGAATGCCAGTGATGATGTCATAGCAGTTATGGATACAACATGGTTACATATTTAACACTATTAATAAAAATAAAACTTTTCATTTTACATCGAAATCATGTATATAATGCAACCTTCATAAACAGATACTGAGCATGTCAAGGTCTTGATAGAAACATTTGAATATCATAAAACATTTATGTTTACAAAATAAATTGGTGGAAGAAATTGCCCTACTAAAAAACTACTTCAGTAACTGTATTCAACAGTTATGACCTGATCTCAATCTAGGACTACCTCAGAAACAGAAAATAAAAGGTCTCATTCCCTTATAATTCTGACAAAATTTTGACTAAAATCTTCTAAGCCTAAATCCAAAAGGGAGATGTGGTCAATGTTTGAATTCATTCTCAGCCAACTTGGAACAGGTACATGTACAAAATTTTGCTGGCATGTGATACAATTCATTGTGCTTGCTAGTCCACTGCCACACCCCCTGTTTACATCTATCTGGTACGTCACCCTTAACTAGCTCACGACAGTAAACGACGGACTGAAAATTTACACAACTTTCAAGTTATTTTCAGCTTCCAAAAACAGTTGTAAGAAGGCTTGTCATCCTGGGATTCCACCTTAGGGTTCCTGGGAGGTCAAAGGTCAGATATACAACAATTTCGATTCCCATGACACTTTGTTTAAAATATTTTCCAATCACGTCGCGTTGATTTGAGACGCCTGGCCAGTTGCCCTTTTTATGTTTGTTTTTTTTTAGGGGGGGGGTTGCTTTGGGGTTTTTTTAATTTAATTTAATTTTTGGGGGGCTTTTTTTTTGTTTCTGGTTTTATTTTTTTTATTTTTCCTGGTTGTTTACTAGTCCCGCTGGGCAATAACTGGAACAAGCATGCTAAGTCACATGCAGCCTTGGTCCATTAGCTCCATGGCATTTCAATGGAACACGTGAAGTGGATACGAATATTTCCGACCAAAGTAATATACAAAATTAACAAACCATTACCTCAATAAGTGCATTTACTTCTGAGACACAATTAATTAAATGTGCAAATAAGTGAACCCAGCAAACAGATATTCAATATAAAGTCGGTTATACGAATATATATGAACAGATCGATTTCAATACTGCGGTAGGGCCTCGTACCTTCCTGAAGTAGTGTACCGGTGCTGGACCGATTCAAGCTGTTTTAGGTCAGTGACACACGATTTCGATGCAAAAATTTCGAACAGAAAGCCAGAAAATAAAATTACCTGTCAATATCTCTCAGGTCAAGCGAGTCATCCTCGATTGTCGAGGAAAACCAAACTTCCAATAGCTTCTCCGTTCCTTCAAAAAATGGTTCATCACCGGCACGGCCATCATGTCTGTGCTGTATACGCTTGCGCAAGTGCTCGATTAGGTTCTGAAGGCAGCTTGTATATATATATGTAAGGCAAAAGTACTCGATTAGCAGCATTATCAAATAAAGGGCCTGCGTCACTTTCAGTGCCTATTCGTAACGACAGACGCAGTTCACTTTGAATGACTATATTAAAGATGTTCGGTATCTTTATATGTATAATGAAATGTTTAAATTAGTAAATTTCATTTTATTCACATAATTAACGATTTATAATGTACCTGTATCAATTTTGCAAAGTATGTTCCGTAAAACACTATGAAAGATTTCTTATAAGTACATTTATTTAGACCTTTTCAGCTCTAATTTGGAACAAATCGCATATACCCTGATATTCACAAAAAGAAGGCATACGCTTGTTTAATCTTTGTAACATTTATTTTGCATTGGAAGTATGAATAAAAGCGATGATACAACAATTAAATATTAAATTACACTAAATACTCCATTATAGATGTCTTTAAAATACTCATAAAAGACGGGAAAATGTGTTATTTATTTATTTATTTATTTATTTATTTATTTTCGCGAGGCTAAATTCTCTGGCAATATAAAGGTCTTATATGTAGGCTTCAGCATAATTACATTCGAGGTAAACCGTTCAAACAAAAATCTAATCTATGCGTTTCATTTGTCATATGATCAAATTTGGGTTTATTTAAATCTTTCCTATCGCCCTCATTATTGTTTGAAAATGTTATTTTAAAAAAATGACATTTTGTATGAGAAAATCAGTAACACAACTAACTCTGTTTTTGTGAATGTACGTGAAATGTATGGATCCCTCTTTTGTTCCAAATAGCCACACATTCCTACGTGACCATTGTCAACTTTGAGTACAAACGCTTTGATAAAGTAAACTGTATGTCTCTTCAAAAATATACTAGATCAATATGAAGGAAGACTTGAACGTTTTAATCGTAAAAAGATGCCATGCAGAAACTTATATTTAAAGAAAACCGCGTTGTGTTTAAGGGCAATGTAATTTTGCAAAGGATTTATTATTTTCATCATATTAATATAACGATTATTCAAAATGGATTTTATATTGCAAATAAAAATTTTAGGCAAGCACTTGGAATTTTCTCATCTAACAATCGGTGTCAGGGTGATTTCTCCCTGCTCCCCTCCACAAATTTCCTCCCCGTTCCTAATTAGCAAAGAAGTATCATTGAATATGTATGTAGTGCTTCAGTTAGTGTTTTCATCACACAGAAAAGCATGTAATTTTATAATCAAGTACATCAGAATTCTGGTCATTACACTTATAATCATTTATGTGGCTGTATTGACCTACAAAATCCTTGATATAATTGAAATTCATACACTGCTCTCAAAAACTACAAGTATGGCATTGAGGTGAGTTGGGATGGGAGCTGGTCTATTATTATAATTATTATTATAACTGACGAAGACGGCATCATTTGTTCATATTAGCAAAAGTAGAGTATAGTGACAGTAACAAATCCAATGGCTCACTAGTAAGTGATTAGTCGTAGTATTATTGTTGTTGTTTTGTTGGTGGTATTGGTGTTGTTAATATCATCGTCATGACCATCATCAACGTTATCATCATCTTTTTTCCTAGAAGGGGTGAGAATGTTATAATAGATTATTGACTCGGGGTTACGTTTTTCATATAGATTGTTCACGAAGAATGAAATAAATGGCAAAAACTTTCTTTATGATACCTGTAAGAATTTACTGAAATATTTGCTTTTAGGATTAATACGTGTTTATGCAGACAATTGAGAACAAATGTTTCATTATTTTTCGTCAGAGTAGTATATTGGTAAATTATTGGAAATTTAAAATAGCAGAACTTTTGACAGATTTATTTTATTCTGCTAAGAAGCCATTTTAACCTGTTTATGCACATGTGAATTATTATATTTGAAGCTTACCGCCTGCTATGTTTATTAACGTAAAAACTGCCAATTACCGTTGATTCAGATATAAGGGATAACTTTTACAACCGTGGCCTTATTCTTGTAACGTTGGAATCCAAAACTAGAAATATCATAACTGGTTTCAATGAAACACAATAAAAATGACGCTTGTCTATTTCATCACACTATACGGAAAATATTGAATTTTTTTAAAATAAATATTATACCGTATGTACTCGCTTATAAGACCAGTCCAACTGCAGATACTCATTATGCTACGGCAGATCAGGATTTGTGTTGTTCGCAGTCAACCAGACTTATAAGCAAATATATATAGTAGTTTCGTTTCATCGGCGAGTTACATAGTATGATCTAGCCATAGCTAACTGTGTGTGTGTGTGTCTGTGTGTGTGTGTGTGTGTGTGTGTGTGTGTGTGTGTGTGTGTGTGTGTGTGTGTGATTTGGATTTTTAACTTAGCTTTAAAAAATTTCAGTCATATCGCTACGACGTCTGCAGTGTGACAGTTTATATGCAGACATGTTGCATGATGTCCCACCCAGTCACATTATCCTGACTCCAGGCCGACCAGTCCTAACAAAACCTCTTACTGCTGAGCGCCTAGCGAGGCAGCTGTTAGTACCATTTTTATAAGTCTTTGGTATGACTCAGCCGGGGTTTGAATCCGCGACCTGCCGCATCCGAGGCGGACGCTCTAACCACTTGGTCACCGGAGCGGTCCCATTGTTAACTGTGGAAATCTGTTTTATCGCAGCAGTGAAAAACTTCTTTCGTTACAAGTGCTCTCAGGTCACACAAAAGTGTTTAAAACTTAAGCAAATATTGCTATTTCTCCAACCTTTTTTCATATTAGCGTTATTAGCATCATTTTCTCCATGGAACTTTCAGAGATTAATACAGGGGGAATTGTTTAAGTTTAGTAAGGAAGGAATTGAGAAATTAGGTTACACACTGATTTTCAAGATTACAATTAATTGAGAGAATGAACAGTAAAGAACTTAAAATGTTACATACTTTATTATCTATTATGAAAACGTAATATCAATAACGACATCGATGTTTCTTTTCAATTGGACGCTTAAATTGCAAAAGTTTCGTTGGCCGAATGTTGCTATCCGTTTAGAAGATCGTTTCATACATTATTCATTGCAATTTCTACCAATGCCGCCCAATTCAAAGTCTTAAATAAAACTGACGGTGAAATACAGCTAAAATCTTGAATTCATTATTCAGCAAAAATATTACATTTTAAAGCCAATATATGAACAAGATACATAATATATTATCTAGTCAATATTTTAAATATTGCATAATTCCACGTTCCCAAATAAGAAGCTTATTGTTTTGTGCCAAATTATAAAATCAATCAAATCTAATAGAGTCGCTAAATATTGTGATTTTGTCTGGAATTATCTGTAAGTAGTGACAATTAAAGAATATAGGCAGCCGCGTGTGTTTTACTTACGGTTGAATAAATCGTGCCTAACAAGGTCTCGTACGCTGAGGCTGTATCATCTTAATTCGATGTTCATTGCATGTGGATTTGTAGTTGATCATAAAATGTTTTTGATACTGCTCTATTGTTCAGTTGTTGAAAGCTGGAGTCGTTGTCCAAAAACGGGAACGAGTGTATATCTATTTTTCTTGCTGGTTATATAGCTAAAATGTATTTAATTAATATATAAGTATTTCATCTGGGAAATTTATGTATTAATATATGGCAATAAGCCAAATGTTTCCATCGGGGGAAATTCATCAATCGATTTCACTCCAGTCTAAA
>JAECUM010027072.1:0-28289 GCA_016617855.1 Megalonaias nervosa | reverse complement strand
ATGATTGCAATAAAAATTAAAGATCCGGAATACATACCAAAGATTTACTCCATCAACCGAAACGGCTACAAAGGTTTTATACTAAGACCCAAAGGGAATCAACCTATACTACCATTTGGAGAAATGATGATATCAGGGTAGACTGTAACAGTAAAAAAACCAGAACCTATATTGAAGAAAATAAAGAAACAGTCGGCTGAACTACACCTTTCAGACATCCCATTGGAAATACCACTACAAGCTACCGTTGAAAAATTTGAGGAAAAAGCTGAAAATAAAGGTGATGTCATCAAGACTAGATACAATACCTCTAACAAAGATTTTCAATGGAATAAGAATATTAGAAATAGAGAAAATCAAATTGACGGAAGTGAAAAGAACTTTCTTTCTACATGGCTTTATCACAAAATCTTGGCACAAAGGTTGCATATACAAGAGGAAATGCAACCGATGTGGAAAAACAGGACACACTCCTCATAAATGTCCACAAAATGCATAGACCCAACCTGAACCCAGCAACAAAACCAACATAAATACTAATTTGGAAAAGCCAATTCCTAAACAGAGACGAGGGAAGCAACAGCAAAAAAACAACAAGCAATAAGGCAACAACAACAACAGAGCCAACTACTGCAACAAGAAAAAAGAACAGGAAACAATGAAACATTAACAGAAATAGATCTACAAAATAAAAGAGAAGATCACCAGACACAAATAAGAGAGCAAGAAAATAAACAACAAGGGAAACAAAATCGACAAGTCCAAAGAACAACAGAGAGGCTAACAGCAGAGATTCAACAAACACTTGGGCAATGTCAACAACAACATGAAAAAAGAAAGGAAATAGAGCAACAAAGTAAAGAAGAAAGCAACCAGAGACAAACAAGAATACAAGAAAATTTAAAACGGATAGAAGAAAAAGAGATACTAACAGCAGACAGCAGAAACAAAAGAACAACAGCAACAACCAGTCAACAACAGAAACAACAACAACAAAGTCAGAATTACAATCAACAAACCCAAGCACAGGGCAAACCTATTCAACAAGTAGAAGAAACAGAGAAACTAACAGCAGACAACAGCAACAAAAGAACAACAGCAACAACCGGTCAATAACAGAAACAACAACAACAAAGTCAGAAATACAATCAGCAAACCCAAGCACAGGAATCTAAAACTACAAAAACAACAACGTCAGAGAACCAAAGTCCTACAATAGCAATGGAAACAGAACAAGAAAGAGAATCAGAAAGGGCCAAAAGGAGAGAGAAACGGAGGAGAAAGAAAGAAGAAGAGAAAGAAAAAGAATTCAAAATGATGGAAGAATATTTCTGTCAGTTGGAAGCAGAAGAATGTCTAGACGATTTTGGATGGTGAAAAAAAAAAAATTTTTTTTAAAAATGAAACAAACCCTACCAGAACAGAGAACAATAAAATAAACTAACAAATAATATAGCACAACCAATACAAGTAGGGCAGGAGGGCCTCCCTAAATGGTCTGAAAAGATCAACCAGGGAGAGCACCCTCCAAAAAAATAAAAAATAAAAAATAAGTATATTATCTGGGACAAGATAGACACGGTATCGTTAGAAATATTAAAAATATTCCTTGAATGGTTATTGACTAAAAATACCGCTGTAATAATGTGTGGCGATCATGGTCAACCACCACCCTTCGTCGGTCAATCTCCGCATGGATGGTTAAAATCATTTGTAGATTACTACGTAGAAATAAATGATGATCATAGAGCTATTGATGAACCGCTGAAAGAACTTAAAAGGTTAATCAGACTACAGCCAGATAAAATACAATGTGAGATAATGCGTACAGTAATTCCAGAAACTCCTGTGAATGATTTTCGGAATTTATGGAGACCAAATGATTTAATAGTTATGAGTAGAAAAATAGTTCGTGATGAACTGCAAGAGAAATTATTTCTGTTACATAAAGAAAAATTTTCAAATCTACCTGTACCATTGTGTTATCATCCAGCAGATACTCGACGACAGAATATTGAAGTTGAAATTCCTGGTGGTGGGATACAAAATCTTGTATTGAATGATATTGTTTTGGTTGCTGTTGATGTTGTTGAGAGCGCATTAAAGATGGATAAAACTCCATGGAAATTAGGATACGCTATAACAATTCATTCGTCACAGGGATTAACTATTTCTGATACAAATATCTGGATTGTCGATGATCGGATCGAATGGTCAAATTTAGTTTATCTCGCAGTGTCTCGAGTCAGAAGAATATCTCAGCTGCACAGGGTTATCATAGATTACGTGATAACTGAAGAAATAACCAGCGACTTTGTTGTCATAAAGAAAAAATTAGCGAGTTATAAGCAATGTGACAAAAATATAAGCGTGACTTTGATCTTGATGCTGAATTTATTATAACTCTGAAACAACAACAGAACAATCATTGTGCAAGTTGTAACACAATAATGTTGTGGCAGTATTTGAATAATAATCCAAGACAGTTCACCGTGGATAGAATTAATAGTAGTCTTGGTCACACACGCGAAAACGTAATGCTAACGTGTCTTGAATGTAATCGACGTAGGGGTGCAAGTTTACATAAGTGAAGGTGGTGGTAATTGTGTCTTTAGGAATTATTTGTAATTGTTCACGTACAAATCCACGTTGAGGAGCCGTCGAATCTAGTCTGTAGATTGCAGGTCTACCTGTGGATCTTACCACGCTGGAAATTGTATGTGTAGTCACACTCCAGATAGGATCAGTTGCTCTTTTTTACCACCTTCAAGTTCACCAGGTTCATATAAATATCTTACAGTTACATTACCTAATACTGGTTGAGAGGAAGATTCACGTCGTTGTCCGTAGCCATCGCTACGGGGTATATATTTCTTTGTAATTGCATTAGCAGGCTTCATAGAAGACGCACGAGTAATTTCATTATTCAACGCAGCTATCACACTTGGTAACCTTGCAACCCATTCAAGAGATCACTCCACGGACTTAAAGTCAGTGGATATTTCCTTTGCATATTGATATCCAAATAACCGTTCAGCAAGTGTTCGATTAAATCGTTCAATGACTGCCTGATCACGATGAATTTCATTGTGTCCTCGTCTGATTTTAACGTTATGTTTTTTCATCAACGATGATGCTGCACCAAGAAATTCTTTGCCAGGATCAACCTGTAATAGCTGTGGCCATCGCAAAGGTTATCGTTGATAAATTCATTCAAACGCAGATGCAACTTCAGTTGCTGTTTTTGTTGATAGTGGTTCTGCTTCTTTATATCTACTTGCAACGTCAACGACAGTCAATGCGTATTTGTACGTGCGTGATTGACGTCTACCAGTTTTAATGGTGTCATGTGGTAAAAATAAAATATCTGCTTGATGAACTTCATTAGGGGTGCTGACATCAAAATGTGCATACTGAATTTTTTTAGGTGGTGGTAGATAACTTTGCCATATTGCCTGTCGTGCTAACCAATTTACAGCAACAGAACGTATGACTTTTGCTGCTTCAGCAAGTTTACTAATCGCTGATCTGCCTCTCCAATATCCTCTTGGGCTATACTAAACAGATTCCATTATAATAGTTATATAATTAATTACCAGCCCCTAGCACTAGTTTACCTTTCATAGCAAATTTTACTAGGAAACTAGCAAGTTTTTCTCTAAGAGATTTATTTTTTATGGAATTTAATGCGTGAATCAACTTCACATCCGCAATATGTCTTTGTTGTAAATCCTTGCTTTTCTACGCAACATCATGAACATGACACGCTTGATCATTCGCATTTATTGGATACTCTCCAGGTCTTGGTTGGTCTCGTTCATCAAGTCGGATATCAAGTCGAGTTCCAGGACCACAATAATTATATCCAGGAAGATGTTTCTCACCAGGGTATTTAGCCCATGGAGCTCCTGGTAATTTCCCTAATGAAGCAGTGATATCTCCACCTTTGACTGACAAGTCAAGAGGAATAAATTTATATTTTTTTGTGTGCCACATTTCACACATTTGCCTGTAATTGCACGTCTTTTATATTTTGTTATTATCGTTGTCAATCCAGTGGTATGGGTTGGTGCTCTGCAACTAATACAATATAAACTCATATTATTTATTATATGGATATAATTGACTTCTCAGCAACACGAAAACAAGAACCAGTAAGACACCATCCAGCACTACCAAATTCTATTAGAATGATAATAATAGGCCCATCTGGATCTGGTAAGACACAATTATTACTTAATCTGATAATACGATGGCTCAAGTGGAATAAATTATATTTAGTAGCACCATCTGCAGATGATCAACGATGTTATGAAGTACTTAAAGATTTTAATAAAAATGCGAAATTGTTGGACGAAGACGGAAATGATATTATTGATTTTATCACCGACATTGATGAAGCTCTATCTGTAAATGACCTAGATGGATTTATTAATAACCTAGTAGTATATGATGATGTAATCCTGGATAAACAATCGAATCCAGCTCGGATATTTTCCAGAGGCAGACATAAAAATACTGACGTGATTTATGTTACTCAGCGATATACACAAATACCTAAAGTGATCAGAGACAACTGCAATATTTTAGTTGTGTTTAATGGAGTAGATAGTTATACCTTACAAAATATTTATTATACTTGGTGCTCAGGGGATATGGACATGATTAAGTTTAAAAACTTCTTTTCAAAAGCACAAGCTGTTCCGTTTGGATTTATTACGATAAATCTACATAACCAAAGATCTAGGTATCGTATAGGTCTGGATGAAATCTTTGGTTAATTTATAGCAGCAGAGGAGGTGAACGACCAAAATTGAATGACCCGGCGAGTAAACGAGTCGCATAAAAATTTGAAAAAAATATGTCAACGATGGAGTAACAAAAATGAGCTAACCCAGACGATTTGATGTTATTGTGGTCTGTTTTCCACCGTATGGAAATATGCTCGGTTAGAGGCTTTAGTTTAACGTTATTGACCTTGTTTTCAGCCTTTGTAGGAACCTTTATTTTTTGTAAATAAGGTCTCCAGCAAAAAGGTCTGTTCACCTCCTCTGCTGCTCAAGAATTCGAATGTACAGCCTCCCAAAGGGTGCTTAGTTATCGAGTAATCAGACACCATACAACTTAGCGTGAGATACAAAGCATATTATATCTGATGAAGTAAAATATTATGTTACATGCAGCATAGAATTATGTTATATTCATAGGATTATGTCACATTCAGCTTGACAAATAGCCACGATACGTCTATTGTAAATTTAACAGAGATGTGTATTGGAATAACTTCTTCCTGTCGCGTTTAATGCCTAAGGTTTCTTTTTAAAGACATATCGTGTTCTGAGAGGGCAAATAGTGGACGATGGAAATATCAGATTCGTAAAATGAATGGAAGATATTTATTATCCAAGGAGAGATAAAGGGTCTTGCTATAAACACATACAACATCTCGACTGAGGAGTAATCCAACGTTCGATTCAGAAATACATATAACTTTTCTGAGGAATGCATACAACATTTCGACTGAGGAATGCATATAAACATATCGACTGTAGAATACATACGACACTGAGACTGACTGAGGAATGCATATCACATTTCGACTGAGGAATACATACCACATTTCGGCATAGGAATACATACCACATTTCGACAGAGAAATACATACAAACATTTCGACTGAGGAATACATACAACATTTCGACTGAAATGTTCACCCAAAACCATTTCCACTCACGCATGCATTCTTTTATTTCTCAAGGGAGATTTACTGGTTTGATTTAGAAGAAAAAAGGCGACCAAAACATGCATTGTACAATACATATCTACATTTTAAAGGCCAAAACTTTAAAAGAACCCTCCATATACTGTCTGAAACAAATAATTGGCCAGAAATAAAAATGTCATCCGAGCGGAATCAATAATGTATTTAGGTATAACTTTTCGATGTTTGGAGTAAATTCTTGATCTAAGTCATGATTATTTAAAGATTTAAAGTTCATGCATTTGAGTCCAAATCAGAGAACTTTCAAGATTTACTGACATGTCTATATGCCTGCATGAATTTAAAAAATTCACTCGAAGTCCAATGGGAATGGTTTTATATAAGTAGCCCATAATTTGCTCCACGGTCTGTCATATCAGTATTGATACTCTTCGGGAAATGATCATTATTTCTGTACTCAACCACTTGTATGAATTTCGTCTACTTTGGTTATATACAATCTAGGTTAATGACCAGGAAACCAACTGCAATGCCTCATGGATGAAAATGAATCAAGTGTGTTTCAGAACTGGATATCAATGAAACCTAACTTGTGTTCCTATATGAAGGATTCGCACTGAAATGTCCCTTAATTAATTATCTTGGGACATTTTTCTGGATTTTTCATTTAGCTTACGCGCCATTTCTGATTCTACTGTTATACGCACTGAGCTCAAAATTAATTAACTTGTATGTGTTTGCCTGTTACCTGTTTTTAATCATAATGATTACAGACACTCCCATGTCAGAATTAACACGTCACAAAGAAAGAGGTTTACGTCCGATGTTTCCCATTATAAACAAAAATAATACAGATAGAAATAAATCTGGCAAATCATATTTATCTTATTAATTATTACAAATGAACCAGGATTCTTCTTAATACTATGATTAGACCGCTCCGGTAGCCTAGTGGTTAGAGCGTCTGCCTCGTATGCGTGAGGTCGTGGGTTCGAACCGGGGCGGAGTCGTACCAAAGACTTATAAAAATGGTACTAACAGCTGCCACTCTAGGTGACCAGCATTAAGAGGTTATTGTTAGGACTGGTCGACCTGGTGTCAGGATAATATGACTGGGTGGGACATGATGCTGCATGTCTGCGGCATGATGCTCCAGTGCTAGACATTACTACAAACTGCCACATTGCAGACATCGTAACGATGTGACTGAAAAAAATGTTAAAGCTATGTTAAAAATCCAAATCACACACACACACACACACACTTTTTTATGATCAATATTTTAAATAAGCCAAGATTCTTTAATATGGTGAGTATAAAATGATACAAGTATTTCATACCAAAATCATTCAATATGCAGAAAATTACGTTAAAAATACAAATTTCAATTTGTATCATACAATGTGAAAGAGCCAAGTAAAAGAAAATATCAAATCATGAGATATTTCATCTGATAAAATCAGAGACATAATAAACACTATAATCTACTGCAGCATGAAATGAAAAGTCTAACACAGATCGATATTTATTTTCTTTAATTTTCAAAATAAATCTTGCAAGAAAACCATAAACTTATTAGTAAGGTTTACGATTTACAAAATTTCCTTATAATGCTCGTATTGAATTAACTAATAAACATATCTATTAATCAATTTGTTGAACGCATTAACAATAAGGAATAACAGCAACTGAATTCGTCTTTAGCATTTTGTCACAATAAACAACTGGGAGTGTGAAACGATCGCTACATTTAAAAAAAGGAATTTTCTACGTAGGCAAGTAAGTAGGAAATTTTCAACGCAGTTTTACATCACAGAAAGATGTAGAATTCATTCAGCAGCAACAAAATAAGCGATCTTATAACTGAATACACTCGCATTGGGAAGCATTTTGCAAAGATTTTCGATGTAATTGCTCAAATAATAATAATAATAATAATAATAATAATAATAATAATTATTATTATTATTATTATTATTATTATTATTATTATTTCTGGAGATAATACATTTAGTTTATATCATTGAACCAATCTTACATTTAGTCTTCGATAATAGAATATTAAAACTATAAATTTAATATATAGTTTAAAATAAAGCTCGAGTATAGTGTTTAGCACACTTGCATGTAATCATGAAACATACTTACAAAAATACATACACACCTTAGATAAAAATGTACATAAAGTGTAGCTGTTGGTTTGGGAGATAGGTATGTAGTGGAGGTAACTAAAGTTTTTAGTTCTTAAAATAATAAAGTGTTTGTGGTTGTTTAGTATCATTGGGAATGATATTCTACACTACTGCTGCGGAATTTGTAAAACATGTTTTGCAAAGAATCATTCTGAATTAAGTAAAATAACATTTTAGTACACAATACACCGTAGATTGTGTGACTGGATATTGGAAGATGGAATCGGTTGATCATTAACAGAGTACAGAGTCTGATTGACTGACTGAACGAATTATAGTTGCGTATTGCTTGGTGGCTTGTGCGACTGCTTGCGATCCTGGGCTGGACCGCTGTCCCTTTAAGAGGGCACTTGGCCCCGGTCTGGGCCTTTTGACCTTAAGACCCCTTAGTTCCAACCAGACGCACTCCACCGCCCCCAGCCGACAGACCCAGCAACCGAACCTCCCGCCCAGGCCCCAGCCCCACCCCACCGCTACCACCCAAGAAACAGCCCCCCTCACCACCCACACACCAGACCCCAACCACAACCCAAAAGCGAGGGGCACCCCACCGAGGCAGACCACCCCGCAGAACCCAAGCGCCAACCCCAAGGCAGGCAACAACCAAACCCCAAGCCTCCCCCCCCCGGCCCCAAAGGGCGGCAATGAAAGTCCCGCACGGACCAAACCGAAAAAGACAGCCACCAGAAAGAGAGCACCCAACAGTACCCAGGCGAAGACTCCAGAGCCAGCTCCAGTCCATGTCTCAACTTGCTCCCTTGATGTTGATGGTCCTCTCCGAAGGCCCCAAGTCTCCCTAAAAAGCCTTGATACCCCTAAATCGGTTTGATCAAATTGTATCCAGTTGTTACTATGGATATCCCTATACCAGAAGTGTGCGAGCCACCTATGCAATTGATTTAATAATTAGGAGTTATGAATTTTGAATAAATATTATGTTGGAATTTTGTATACTGAGCGTACTTTTATAAGTCTAAAATGTGCCAATCTGCTGGATGTATGCCATCCTATGTAACATTAGCACCGCTTAGTAATTATAGTTGTATTGTTTTGAGCGCACGGCCAAAGGATCATGATAGGTTGTTTTTGATCTTCTTCTGTGAAATGAAGACCTTGGTTAATCCCTCTCTGTCCTGGAGAGGGTTTTAATGCTTGTCCGGAATTTTGGGACAGCAGGTGGGGTGTGTCCTGGACTGTCCCTTACCATACTTCGATCCACACCCATATGCCGGGGTCATGGTAGAAAATCTTAGCCCAGCACTGGCTTGCCAAGTTCAGGAGTCCACCCAGGTATTACTAGTATATTTTCCTAGCACCTATTTGATGTCCCCAGCGTAGGTGCTTGTGTGTGTGAGGGGAGGGGGTTTGTGGGACAGCAGGTAGAGCTTCCTGGACTGCCCCTTGTTTTGATACTTGTCTGGAAATTGGGGGGTTGTGAGGCAGCAGGTAGAGCTTCCTGGACTGCCCCTTGCTTTGATGCTTGTCGGCAAATTTGAGTTGTGGGGCAGCAGGTAGAGCTTCCTGGACTGCCCCTTGTTTTTTGGTGCTTGTCTGGCAAATTTGATTGAATAGTTATATCTTTTCTTTATTGGCAAATTGAAATTTGTTTGGCATATTTGATGATTTCATCTTTTCCTGTTTGGCATAGTTGATGATTTCATCTTTTCCCTGATGGCGATTGGAAAGTTATTTTTAAACTTCCCTCTGTTTATCTTCAGTCTCTCTTTCTGTTCATGGCTGTTTCAGTTTTCTTCTGTATTGAGTCTTCTTTATTATCTTCTTCTGTTCTCTTCCTCCGGGAGTAAGGCGTCTTTATTTCCTGGTAATGTTTTTCCCTTCTGTTTAAGGAGTCTGTTTGTCATATCTGTCTATGTTGTTGTCTGTGTTTTTTTTTTTAATAAGTTTAAAAAAACTTATTGAAAAAACTTATTAAAAACAATTAATGTAATAAATTAAATAACTAAATTATAGGTTAAATTAATTTGAATTAATCTAGTTAATTAATTTAGATTAAATTAAATCAGTTCAATTTAATTAAGTTAAGTTAAATTAGATGAAATTAGTTCAATCTATTCCCAATCAGATTAGATGAAACTAAATAAAGGAAATGAAATAGAGTCAATAAGTAGATATACCTTAAGTAGCTTAAATAATTAAGGTAATTATATTTTAATTTTTTATTTTTTTATTTTTTTTATTTTATTTTTTTTTTTTGATGATTTATTAAGTTGAATGAGAAAAGTACATTTAATGAAATAACGTTAGTAATTAAATTAAATTATGGAATGAGTAAATTAAATAAATAATAATGTTTAGTATTTTTAATCCTGTTGTATAAGGATTACATTTGGTTAGTTATTATGCTGATAATATAATTCTTTTAAATTAATGTAATGAAATTTCTATCATTATGTATAGTGGAGTGTGACTTTTAATGTTATAAACTTTGGTGTGGGCAAAATTGCTAAGTGAGCAGGTTCATTTTGATTGGTTATCATTTTGTTTGTGTTTCAATCCTTTAGCCTCAATCCGTTGTGTTGGATTGCAACTACAGAAGAAGCGCGCCTAAATTTTAACCAATCGTCGTCGTCCTCACAAAACATTCCATACTAATCAAGTGTCCCTGAACTGTAACACGCTTCTATAAGCGACGCGGCACCACTTATAGATTATTAACACGAGGAGATAACAGTAATAAATTTGCTCTTAAATAAAGTGTGTAACAGTCCCCAAGTTTATTAATCATGTAGAAGGTATTTCTTACAATCATCTCAACATTATATAATAATTTTAATACTTGGAACTAGCGTATTTATTTAGAAGTTAGGTGTGATTGTTATTGTTATGATTTAGCAGACGACAGTGTCAACAAGGAACGCGCGCCTAGAAATTTATCAAAAATAAAGATAATGGCAGATCCCAAATTTAATTCATCATCCTAAGCATGTTTCTTACTATTAACTTAACACTGTATATTAATTTAATTCTTATGTATAGTGGAGTGTGAACTTTTAATGTTATAAGCTTGGCGTAGACTAGATTGCTATGTAATCAGGTTCATTTTGATTGGTTGTCATTATGTTTTTATTTCAATCCTTTTATTTCAATCCGTTGTGTTGGATTGTAACTACAGGGGAAGCAGGCCTAAATTTCAACCAATCATCTTCGTCCACACAAAACTTTCCACACTAATCAAGTATCTCTGAACTGTAACACGCTTCCATAAGCGACGCGGCACTGCTTATGAATTTTTAACACGAGGAGATAACAGGAATCAATTTATTCTTAAAATAAAGTGATTAACTATCCCCTAATTTAGTAATCATGTGGAACATATTTCTTACAATCGTTTGAACATTGTATATTAATTTAATTCCTTGAAACTAGCGTATTTATGTATTACTTGAGTGTAATTATTATTGTTATTGTTATGATTGAGCAGACGACAGTGTCAACAAGAAACGCGCGCCTGGAAATTTACCAAAAATAAAGATATTGACAGATCCCAATTTTAATTTATCATCCTAAACATCTTTCTTGCAATCATCTTAACATTATATATTAATTTAAGCCTTTAAAGCTAGCGTGTTTCATTATAGCTTAGGTGCAAATATTATTGTTATTGTTATGATTAAGCAGACGACAGTGTCAACAAGGAACGCGCACCTAGAAATTTACTAGAAATAAAGATACTGGCAGATCCCAAATTTAATTTATCATCCTAAACATATTTCATACCATCATCTTAACATATTGTACTAGTTCAATCCTTAAAAAGTGTCATCTTTTATTCATAATTTGGTATTATTGTTATTGTTATGATTATTTGGCATGATTAAATTAGAACTTCCAATCCGCTTCAAACCATATATATTAATACACTTACACCAAACAAAATCAGCAATTTATATTTCCCGCAGTTAGTAACTCTATTTACTAGCAGTCGACTAAATCGGCAGATATGCCCATAACTCTACCTTCAGTAGCAGACGACAGTGTGAATACTTACTAAATTTAATATCATATTAGCTAGGGTTATGACATTAAGAACTAGGTGTTTAAATGGATAAATAATTAAATATTCGAAGATTTATATGTTAAAAAATTTCCTTTACCTTGTTCAATGTGTATAATGTATAGTCCGTTTTATTGTGTCCATTGTCCTTATTCCCTTGTTCCATGAATCTAAATTATTCCATGAATCTAAATTATAGCAATCACTTATTATAAATCCAGTGAATGTATCCAATTTATCGTTGTTATTCACTCGTTGATCTTCCCTGAAGTCCCCTTCCTATCTTTTTGGATCTGTCATGCGGCATGCCACGTGTGTGTGGGAGCAACAGAGAATACGTCTTACCTCTTCAGTCAGCCAGAGAATTCCTAGAGTACAGAGTCATCTTTGAAAAGTCTATATGTCAAAATAGCCTAAGGTCCATAACTCTATAATTATAATGTAAACACTGTAAATTAATTATTAAACGTGAAGCTGGATAGGCTTTTATTGTAATAATTCCAGGGGTTCGGTTTTTGGAGTTAAATTATGTGACTAAGATTCGTAGAACTGCGATTCCCCTTTAAAGTGAAACAATAGCCAAAGGCATATTATATCCATTATAAAACATTTTATCATTGAGTCTGGTGGATAAGAAGAAGGCTGTCCTAGAGGACACACGCGTTATTTGATTTTTCCATTATAAATGCCTGAAAATATTAACACATAAACTTTACATTTTCTTTGTTATTTAACTTATTTCCCTGAAATAATATACTGATAACCTCTGATTTCTTTATTCTTCATATTGTCTTATAGTTAGTTTTTTCTATGTGCTTAATTGCATTTTCTCATATGACGTTATGAACATTGTAAATCACATGTCTTCGCTGATGGCCTCAGTGCTCGATTGCGCCCTAAATGTTGTATCGGAATAAAGTCGCGTTTTCAGCTTTACCGATCATACAGATCTGTTGCCGAGTAGAAGAGTCTGACCACGAGACAGCTTCGTTACATCTTAAGTTTCCTCCGAGGGCCAAGCGGACTAATATTGTACACATGCCCACTGATGACCAAGACAGAGACTGTTATGCATGATCTTAAAAAACTGAAAGTTTCAGAATTTAAATTGCACAAGCGCTATCATGATCTACAAGACTATCTTACAACCATTCTAAAGGTGTAAAAATAGGCAACAACGCTGTGAAGCTTCTATCAAATTGCGGCAGTCGATCATATCAACGTTGTAGCAAAAAGGCGGTTTCAAGGTGGACATTGTTCTCAAGGTGGATTTTATTATGCCTGGTCATTTAATCAAAGGAGTCTCCACCATATATAGCATCTCATCTGAGGGTTCTTAGTGGTCCCTGTGTAATCTTTAACCACGAAGACACCAAAACCATCTGTGTTGAAATCGATAAAGGTTTTGCAAAGATCTTAGAGTAGACTGAACAATACTCTAGAGCAGGTTTAGGCTGGCTACCACTAACTTTTCCGTGAATCAAGTTATATACCAAGCCAGCGTATATTCTACGATTGATAAACATAAAAACGATGACAGCCAATGTTTCGAATGGGCTATACTGTCCACGGTTCATCCCGCGTGCGATGATATAAATCAACCTGGAAATTATCCCCAAAACCTGGGCGAACTTAAGTTTCGTACGATATAAATCGCTCTACTTAGTGACAGGAATCAGCAAGTTTGAATGAATAAACACTGATATCGTCGTTAATGTGTTTACTTGGAACAGCAGCATTCAGCCTATTCGATTATCAACATATTTATGCAGCCGGTATAATACTTATTTATTGTTTTGCTGCATGGGTCAGAGGCTAGGTGTCACTACGTGTGCATAAAAGATTTTTCCTGAATGGTGTACCAGCACAGCAAATACATGGGAAGGAAATTTTAATGCATGCATTTATTTATCTGCTTGAATACGCTGACTTTTACTGTGGAGGAGTGAGCGAGACTGCGAGAGTATGGCCAGAACGTAAAAATTACTGCAACGGAACATGAAAATACCATATATTATATACGCAGACAAGGAATGTTTAAACGTTTTGGTATAGAACACAGACTCAGAGGTTCAATCAAATAAAATACAAGTTGCTGGACAAGTTACGTACTGGTTTTGAAACACATTGTCCCATGTGATGTGGTGTTGGAGCCAACAAAATTGTATCTTGGCCAGGATGCGGCCGAGGTGTTTATTAAATCTCTCGAAGTGACAGCAAAATGGATTCAAAAAATGCTCTCTTCGCCCGCACACATGATTATAGTCCGTGATGATATTAGCAAGATTTCCACAGCCACTGATAGATCTGCGAATGAGCCTAGAGCCCCAACAAAGAAAACCTGTGTAATTACTGTCATGTCACTTGCGCATACAGAGGAGCCACACACAGCGGATGCAACGCACAGCTGCGAATTTACCAAAAAAACATGAATTCCAGAAGTGCTTCATAACCTTCGCTGGTATGATGGACATGTCAGAATGAATGGAATCGCAATGGCATCGAATCCACCAATAAGCTTTATTCCCAGCAAAATGAAGACGTTTCGGCTGGGTCAGCTGCAATTCATTCGCTCGCTGAAGTGTGTTAATTTCATTCCTTAGAAATTCGTTATTAACCTTCCTGTGGGAGGCCACAGTCGATCTGAGGTTACTCGTCTATAAGGAGCACTGATAATGAACCACTGATCATTGGCCTGAAGAAATTCCGAAAAGCTAATTGTTGTTGAATCGTGTCATGAGATGGTGGACTTAAGATTACAGGTACTTGATTACGCAATTAGCAGACCATCAACCGTGTTATGATATACTTATGGATTTCTCGGAAGCACTTGGATTGTCGAAGACGTCTTCATCATTTACGACTGAGGTCTTTTCTACGATTGATGAAACACCGGTGATTGAAGACCTCGACTCGGAGCATAATAATCTTATCGTTTATCATTTTTATGCTGACTGGTAAGACATATCCGCTGATCAAACCAACAAAAGAGATTGTACACAAGACCGCTGAATTAGTGGTAAAAGTTTAAAATGTCTCCGAAACCATCGCATCAATGATTGGAAAAGAAAGACAACTTGGTCCGATCAGGTTAAAGAACATACACGAGAATGTCGGGGAGGAATTTCTTTCACAACAACAACCACCTGAGTACAACTCAAAGTTGGGAAACCCACTTAAATATGTAAAGAATCGGCATGGCAGGCAATCTTTACCAATCTCCTTGTTTGCCGCTTAAATACTTGATCAAAAACAATTAAAAGATTATACATATTCGCGGAGATACAAACCCGAGTTCCCTCAAGAAAGAATGGGACCGATGAGTATTCTTAAGATGGAATGGATTTAAAAGACTATACAGTAATGATGATATGTTTAACTCTAGTGAACCAGGTCCATCAAAGGTTAAGCAAGACTGGGAGATTGTAACACTCTATCGGGTTCGTTTTACGCAGAAGCCTCCAAATGAGGTTCTGCCTCCGGCGTGTGAAGAATATTACTACCCGTCGGAGGACGCACTCCCTCAGGAATCACCTAAATGTGGAAAAGGTCTCGGTGATGTGGATATAAACATGGGATAATTAAAGGTTCCATGGCAGAGTTCAAATGCCTGTCTGCAGACCAACAGCAGGTAAATTAACTTGTAGATTATCTGGAAATATTCGATTTGTCAGAGGTCAGCAATTTTATGGACACTTAACCTCGAAATTTATAAAATCAACATCGTACACACCATTCATGACTCACAGTACAAACTACAACCATAGGAATTTTAGTAGTAAAATTGTCATTAATTAAATAACCATTGCATAAACTATTATTATGAAATTAATATACATGAGATAGGTATGCATAACACTGTAAAGAAGACGTACTCGAGGAAACGTTCCGGTTGCTTCATGTTCATTTTTTTTTTGGCTGTGGAGAGGAAGTGGGCAGCTCCGATCTCTAGCCTTTCGTTAGATCCTTGCAGTCACCGTTCTTTCTAGTGTAATACTTGATTCATCATAACTTTTCATATATGAACCAGTTATTTTGTGGGTAGTTGGTATCGTGATAAAGAAAAGTGAGTACCAAGAACAATGTCAACGGTTTATAACAATACCGCATTGATATCAAACTGTTGATAATGGGATACAATTAATTGAACTACCATCTTTTCTAACTTATAAGTCGAATCCAAATGCAAACAATGCAGACCCTGATCTACCGTTGCATAATGTACTTGCATATCATAGTCCATATTGTTTCGTTCTAATAATTACTCCTAAAAAATCTGCATAGACCCAGATCTCATGGAGCTTTATGAGACGGCAGATCTGTCTGTGCAGTTTGGAGTTGGATTCGACTTTAAAGCTAGTATAGACGAGATAGGTCTTTGGTAAACTAAACTCATTTCATCATATAGTTATAATGTATTTTCATGAGCACAAGGTGACATTTAGGCAGTCAATGAAGTCAGTTGCAATTCATCGTGGCGTAATTTCAAGCCTTGTATAATGCGAATCCCAGAAGTGTTTTAGTTATTACTGTCATGAATTATTTATTATTTCGTGGAAATGAGACCTGATGCGTTGAACAATTGTGCTTGGCTCTGCCATTCATTTTAGATGATGCAACTGAAAATGTGAGAATTATTTAACAGGGAAAACTGTATCACTTGATTAAATGATATGGGGAGAATATGCAACGATATATTACGGATTCAGTTAAAGTTAAATCTTTTTAACAATAAGAAGAAAGAATTACTCTTCTAAATGCATCGTCTTACACTTCCCATTTTTCAAAGGAAAATGAAAGTTAAAGAACATTGCTTTTAAAAATGCAAATTAGTGGCAGAAAATGTGAATTTGGGTACTTGTGACTTCATTGTTACCTATGCAGGGACAAATGTCCTTCTGCACTTGAGTGTTTACAGGCAACGAATCCAATCGGTTTTGTTTTTATTTCCTATTTCTGTACTCGCTTTTGAGTTATGGGCTATTCCAGTTAAGATTACATGAAAGTTTGGTCATGAGAAGAGAAATGTTCCATCGATGTGCTATTTTCCAGTCTGATCTGTAGAGATCATTTGTACTTTCTTAA
Organism: Megalonaias nervosa; assembly: GCA_016617855.1. Taxonomy (NCBI): domain Eukaryota; kingdom Metazoa; phylum Mollusca; class Bivalvia; order Unionida; family Unionidae; genus Megalonaias; species Megalonaias nervosa. The sequence continues at coordinate 11,275 of JAECUM010027072.1, read as the reverse complement.
TTTCTGCGCTTCACCAATATATTGGATGCTGCATGCCTTGCATTTGATGAGATAGTTCACATTTTCTGTTTTGCATGTTATGATATGGTATGGTTGTAAATATTAAAGTTTTCACTTTTGACTTTGCTGGAAAATGTGTTTCATCCCTTCATGTGTTGACACGTCTTGAATCCTTTCTTTTCGCAAGGCTTCAATTTCCCATCTATTTTTTGTTTTCATTTACGAGTGGCTCTAAATTTGCCCTATCATGTCTCTCACATTTAGAGTTCTGCCAATGCTGTATCTATTTTGAATGGAAAAATCAGGTAACATCTAAACTTACGTTATTGCACATGTGTATATTTGTAGGACGGCTAGTTTTCAGATAAGATCTTATTAACATATGTGACCCATTATTATTCGTAACTGCTTATATAAGGTTAGTTTATGGAAGCTGACTTATTCAGCAGAGAGTATGTGTGTGATCAGCACATGTCTGTGATTGTGTCATATACAGTGGAAAGAACGAGACGCCATTATCGATCGGTTCACAACTTTTACAATACCATTATTAGATTATACTACCTTAGAAATTATAATAAATATATGGCGTTCACTGGATTTGAATTTTAAGATTATCTGAAGGTGCTATTTCCTCTCCCTTATTCGCACATCCAGTACTACTCAACAGCATGTGAAACCATGCAATAAATATATTTGTGGCCATCCAAATTACCTCCATGAAAATGATACAACGTCATATTGTACGGCAAATGTAGGAATCTTATTTGCATCAAATCTCTATTTGCGAAAAGGTACTAATATGTCTCCTAAATAACTGTTTCAATGATCAGAACAGTATTTTCAATTACTGCGTCACTCACGTTTCTTGTTGACATTGCGAATATCACGTTCATTTGTGTGCTTGTTTGAAAGTTTCGTTTCTGACTCAGTGAACTCATTCCACATCGTTAACTATATCATCTATACTTTCAAGTGGAAGAAATAGCTTGTTTAGTTCATTCACAAACAAATCTAATCAACCAAAACCTAAAGCGTCTACTATATGAGTGTACGTAGTTTGTTTGCAAAATAGTTCCTAATACAATATACTATTTTTTGGCACACGTGTCGTCCACGTGCGTGCAATAACAAGGCGTTCAGTATCGTAAAATATTGTACCATTCTGACACAGTAAACTAATGGAGACAAAAATGAGCATATAATAAAGTAAAATACTTGCAATAGTCAAATACATTTGAAAATACATTTGAAAGTGTAACAGAATAGGTATAAAGGCGAGTTGTAATTCGCATTGAGATTAGAATATGTATCAGTTATAGCCACTATGATACATTTCAAGTGACGATTAAAAAAGTATCCCAGAATCTATTGTGCACAACATTGATCAGGATATACCAGCTAATGCTCATGTTCAACGTCATTGTATTAAGCTATATCAACGATTTCAATTATTTGCGTTTAACGTCAGGACCAACTGCTAGCTCAAAAATAAATAGGTTCTGAAAGTATTACACTTTTGGAATGGTGTTTCTTCTGAAATAAATCATTGGTGAGATTCAGTACAGCTTTTATTTTATTTTGGAAAAACCTCAAAAACTGGGAAAAATAGAAGTATTTCGAGATATATAGGTTGGTGCTTTTGGCTTCTTTTACAGGTCATGAAAATACTTATCACTTTAAACACAATATATTTTCTTTTAATCGTAGTGTGGAACCATAATAATATGTAAAGAGAAGTTTATGAAATCATCCAAAACACTATAGAGTGCACTGGAGAAAGATGATAGAATACTTTGGTGAAACAATAAATTATTCAATCTAGTGTTTCGATTTGACTTTGTTAGTGGTACAATGCATACATTGCAACAAATTCTGAGAAGACATGACAAGTAACCGTTCCGATCATACAGTTTATGCTCGCCTTTAAGTCCAGTATAACTGCAAAATGCACAGATCCAGATGAGCATTCATGTAATACGTTGGCAGATCTAGGTCTGTGCAGCTTGCTAGGAATAATCAGTTGAACAAACAACATTGACCCTGATCTGCCTGAGCATTATGCCACGGCAGATCGGGGCCTTTGTTATTTGCAGTTAGACTCGAGTATAGATTTTATATTAAGTGCCAGACCAACTGAAGAAGAAAAGAAAAATGAAACTGGACGTAAAGACACTTGTTTGACATAAAATAAACGCGATGCTAACCCAGAATGTCAGTGAAGGTTATAGACGCATAAATCCTCACTAAATGAAAAATAGCACTAGCTAAGAAGGAAATAGTTATCGCATTGATCACTATTTTGAATTGGAGTCGAAAACTCAAAACTCAAAGTAAATAATGACAAATAAAGCCTAAACATTATGAACCATTTAGGTGTGACAAGACCGTATTCTCTGATCATCATAGAATCATAATTATTTCTATGGGCATGACAGAGCTATATTAGCGGTCTTTATCCTCATCGCCCACCCCCTAATTGTTTTAGATGTTAAACCATCTCCGCGTTTTGACTTTGTCTTAATTTGTGTCCATATGATGCAGAAATAATTAGTACAACGTTTTAAAAAGGTTAATTTACTGTCTCAAGTCTGCACGGCTCTCCTATCTGATTGATTAGCTGTCTACTCGGGCATCCTTATGTGCAAAACCAAGCATTTATGTAATTGATGCCTACCACTTTTCAGCTCCTTCCGTCCAGGCCTCAATTACTGTCACTTGAGATGCAGAGATGAAGTGAAATATGTTGACACAGTGAAACTAATTGATTTTAAGTACCCCTAGACCCAGATGGTGGATGCAATTTGGGTGATTTAAATAAAGCACCTGAAATGCGTAACGTTGTATTGCAACCACTGAGTGCATTATATTCTGATTTTTATGAATTCCGAGTAGATAAAAACATTACAAGCAACATTGAATAGGGTTTTAATTGACATACGGATATAATCTTATTGACAATTTACTAAAAAAATAAAAATTGTCTACCATCAAAAGGTATATACCATATAGACCACTCAGGTGGCCTAAGTGGTTAGGGCGTCCGTCTCGGATGCGGGAAGTCGCGGGTTCGAACCCCGGCCAAGTCATACCAAAAATGCCACACTGCAGACATCGTTGAATATGACTGAAAAATTCATAAAGTTTCACACACAAATACCATATATACTCGTTTAAAAGTCGAGTCCAACATCAAACAACATTAACCCTGACGCATAATGTTACAACAGATATAAATCTGTACGGTTCTCAGTCTTGCTTGTGATATAATCGAATATATACGGCATATCTTTTCATATTTTCAGAGAAGCATCCTTCACAAACCAACAGTATGTGAACCTTATAACATGGTAAATTATTGGAATTATTACAGACGATCAATAGATGCCCTTTACTTAATAGGGAATGTGCACCTGTTTTCTTTTCTCTCTAATAAATATAAAGTTTGTGATTTGTGTAACTCACTTTCTTCGGAGATTCGACAGTTCTGTGACGGTTGATTTGATATTTGCGCCAAGTTCTATTTTTGGAAACAATTAGAAGTTCGCATAATGTCAATCATTTTTAACAAACAGACATCAGTAACCAGATTATGATTATAGTAATACCATATATTTAAAAGAAAAATCTTTGTAAGAAGGAGGAAATGATAGATTGTATGCTTCAGTGGTTCCCAAACTTTGAGAGCGACCCTAAAAATAGTTTTTTTCTGAGCCTCAGGACCCCGTTTCCAGATCTTGATAAGTTTTGCCACGCTAAAAAATCAAAACAAAACAATAAAAACAAAACAAAATAAAACAAAACAAACAAACCAGGCCACCCTCTACGAACATCCAGAACGTCCTCGCGACCCTAATTTGGGTCGCGACCTGCGGGGCTGAGGGTTGGGAACCATCGGTATGCTTTGAGATAAAAAATGTGCCCGCATATAAAAGGTTTGAACATTACAAAGAAGGATTCGAATCAGAGAGAATTAAGAAGACAAAGAGAAAGACAGAGCTGCTTCTGCAGAGGCTAAGTTAGATTCAGTCATGAAATTCATGGGTAAAGTCGTGTCTAATGAATGTGTGTGTGTGTGTGTGTGTGTGTGTGTGTGTGTGTGTGTGATTTGGATTTTTAACATAGCTTTAACAATTTTTCAGTCACATCGCAACGATGTCTGCAGTGTGGTAGTTTATAGTGATGTCTAGCACTGGGTCGTCTTGCGGCAGACATGTAACACGATGTCCCACCCAGTTACATTATCCTGACACCAGTCCTACACTAACCTCTTAATGCTGAGCGCATAGCAAGGCAGCTGTTAGTACCATTTTTATAAGTCTTTGGTATGACTCGTCCGGGGGTCAAATAGTATCTAAAGACCATTCGAAAATATGTCTGAAAGAAGTTCAAGGGAAACTTAAAGAAGAGATTTTGAGAGCAAGGAAGCGTATTAGTGAGAAAGTTGAGTAATTAAAGGGTGAAAAATTCTCGGGCGGTGAAAGGTACAGGCTCCGAGAATATGACAATCTTGAGACGCTGAGACCAGAAGTATGAAACACAACGAAAAAAAATGTAAAGTAAACTTGACAACTAATAACTTATTACATTTGTAATCGTAGTTGAAGCCCTTGATAGTTTAATGTATTAATGCACTTGAGATGTTAAAAGGGATGATACTCTTCGCAATTAAATTAAATGAATGTGCTAGAGCAAGATTCTGTTTACAGCACGAGGCCTTGTGCATGGTTGTGTTTGGATCTTCAAATTACGCTGAGTTTATATAGTTCTATTACATAGCTTTACCATATCTGTTAGGTGCAACAGAGTACCATGACGAGAAGCGCAAGTGTCTTGCGAGTCCTGGGAGAAGGAAGGTTTGTAGCTACCACCATATTATCTTAAACAATCATGTAGTTAATTCCGATTTCGATGACAATACCCCAGATGATAAAGCTACCTCCATTTGAGAGAGAGAGAGAGAGAGAGAGAGAGAGAGAGAGAGAGAGAGCATACTTGGGTCCGATTATAGGTGTTATTGAACCAGTTGTAATAGTTTATTATATATCTCCTTCCAGACGTCCAGAAACTGACACGTTATATATATATATATATATATATATATATATATATATATATATATATATATATATATATATATATATATATATATGAATGTAGAAGTTATTCCTGTTTTTGTGCTTCAGTGGATGCGTTACCACTAGTAGTCTTACAGGCAGGTTGTATTAATGTTGCGGACGTTGTTCGCCTTAAGTTCATAAAAAATTACCCTTATGTTTTCAGCAATAGGCAAACATAACAATGCCCACGAAGCCATAACTGAAGCACTAGAGAAGATCACGTGTCTGCCGGATGATCCAATGGCAGTTTGTTCAAGACTTATGAGCCTTAAAATGGAGTATGTTCACAAGAAAGCAGACTGAAGCAGAATATCTTTCTCCAGCAAAGTCAAGATTGACGGAGATGATTTGACGAATCCATTACATGGCTACAGTTTGGTGGTAATGTAATGTTATGTATGCAATAATTTCAAACCCTTGCCACAACGGCTGATGTTTTGGAGGGTAGAGAAATTGTACCAAAGAGAATGTCTCTACCTCCAACCGTCGAGGGTCTAATCAAACTTATGAAGTGTTTAAGTATTCTGGCAAAGCTTTTATTAACTTTCGTGCGAAATGTTAACTCTTAGTGGAATAAATTAATAGCGATATATGGTGAAATTGTTCTTTAATCTCGCATAGGAGCCAAATATGGGACAGCTTGTCCTGATCTAAACAATACGTTTAAGAAATGTTCTATAGACAAGTTCAAATCACCCGCAATGCAATTGCCTTTGAGCTTATTACCATGTAAATAGTAAACTAACGTTAAGCATTATTAGTCATAGTTTCCTATACATTGGGAAAATACGATTTAAATATTCTGTAATATATTTTATAAAGTCTAACCCAAACTTGGTGAATATTTTCCAATAAAGGCAAAGAAATACTTGATAATGTACGCCATTTGCTATGTTTATTCCGCACTTAATGGATTTGTGTTACTTTAACACATTTTTCAAGGCCAACATCCAACCTTTTAAAATGACGTATTCTCAATGTTCTGGCTCAATACGGCGCACAGAGTGAAGTTTCACTTTTTGAAATAGGCGAGAATGCTTGAATAAATGGAATCCACCTTAGCAAACGTTGAATTTAATAGATGATTGGAAAATAAATACTAGTCTTTTGGAAACAGTACCAAGGCAACTCCAAAAGCAGAATAAGGGAGAGTGAGTAATGATACTCTTTTCTCTTCTTAATTTGGCATGCGGGAGATTATAAGTGCAGACTAGTTCTTTCATTCAAACATTTCTTATCAGTCTTCCGATTTTGTCTTATTCGTATGATCGTCCTTTACACGGTTGCCCGTTGTTAAATGTATATCACACAATATCCCACGTAGCAATAATAGCAATAGAACCCACTGGACTGAACCATCCACTGAGAAATCGCCCCAAACTTATAAACAGGTTCATTAATACGAGTGATTTTAAGATTTGTCAACACTATTTATAGCTACAATGCAATATTCAGGCACGAAACAAAAGTTAAAGACACAATATAGATAAACATAACAATATATTTATTCCTACGACTCCATGGTCTGAAACTAAGAAAGAGAAAAAAGCAAAAACCAACAAGTAAAGTAAAATTCAACAATGTATTTTCCATAATTTACAAAGTGATAATTTAAAAGGAACGTGCAGTATTCTGAATGAAATCCCATATAGTTCTAACATTTCTAACAAAATTCCAAAGGTTTCGTGTTCCGAATGAATTCCAATCTTGAATGTGCTGATGTGCCAATATTCTTAAAGGTCACCGGCCATACTCCAACATTTTTTTGTTTACATCAGATTTGCATTACATGATTAAAAGTAGTTATACTCGCACAAAAGAACAAAAAAATATCAAGTGTAAAGAAGAAATAATAATTTAATTACTCGAAAAATATACATACAACGCCGTTACTTCCCCTTAGCTACGATTTCCCACCCACAGAGGACGCAAACCGGAAATGACGTACATTTATCCCCACTAGACAAAGTACATGTTTCTTGTTGTTGAAAAATAAAACATTATAAACTATGGATATGGAACATTTAGATGAAACTACTGAAAACTAATTTACTGTTCAGCCTTATATCGATATGCGTGCGCGACGCATTAGATCGTGTCGCTTTCAAAACTGGTTCGTTGTTTCAATTTATTTTGAAAATTCCCGTTCAAAAGGAATGAATGTTGGCTTGTCTATGCCGGCCGACTTTATAAAAAAAGAAATTGGCACACTTAAAAGAATCCAAAGGAACCAAACTTAGCTTCCTTATGTCGGTTGACTTCATAAGAAAACATCGGCACACTTTAAAAGATTTCAAAGTCAGTTTGTGGGGTTGGTTTGCTTTGTAATAAAATAATCTTTGTATTTGATATCCTGTCGGTAAGTTTAAGCAAGGAATTTATTGCTCGCTGCCAGTTGTGTTTATCCAACACCAGGGCTTCTATTTGTTTGCCATGTGTAATCATAATTGATGTTTGCAGGGCAAATAATATATATAACAATAACTTGCTATAATAACACTTTTTTAACTCATGCTAGCGAAAAGATTATCATTTGCACTCACAGTGAATTTATTTTAAAATAATGATTTTTATTTGCGAGATACAGTCGTATAGTTAACCTGCATACAATGTAATCTTGGTCAGTTTGCACCTTGTAACTTATCATGCGTGAATGGCAGGTGCCTTCAAGCAATCGGGTGATATTTTCGTCTCTTTGTGATTTTGTTATTTGACATAAGCGATACACACTACAGTATGGATGCATACGCAAATCAGCATCCGCTACATATACGCAATTTGTGGATATATTTTTTTCTTTAATAAATTTCGCATGATGAAAAAAGAAGGAGTAAATGATAACAATGCAAGGTTAGTTTCTTTCATTTTATTTTCAAATAAGTGTATGTTTATCAATTTTTTGTACGGTGCAAGGTGGTGGGGGAACAAATTCAACACAAAATTATTTCCTTTATTATTTGTATGGAATAATGGAGCAAGTATGATTGACGATATTGACTAGTAATGAAAAGCTTTTCATTTACGTGCGCACACACTAAGACAACTTGAAAAATAAAAACAATAAAATTAACTGGTAAGAGCTTCATATTGCAGCAACTAAACACCGACAAAATGCTAAATATTATTCTCTCTCTCTCTCTCTCTCTCTCTCTCTCTCTCTCTCTCTCTCATGTGTAATCGAGTGTATATTATATGCAGCAGTATTACAACGTGAAGCCTAAAATTGAATATATTTGTTATAATATCTCATATACACTACCATTAGTAAAATGTATACATATTCTGTAGACTATTATCTGTTAAGTATTATTGTTTTATAGATCAGTATTGATAATTTGACCGGAAGACTTATATTCAGAATGTCGTTGTGCAGATGCATATATTTTTTAGCATAAAAATGTATATAAATATTTTAATTAGAACGAGCAAGATGTGTCAGTTTGTGTTTTCTCTCATAGATATGTACGGTACGAAGTATGATTATTTTCTTTGAAAGAATATCAAGATAGTTTGTTTAAACTTAGTTTTTTTCCTAAAACCTATTTTTAAAACGTATCTTACATAATATCTACTTGTTGTTTGAAGAAAAAGAACTTGTTCAAATTATTGTTAAGTTGGGCCGAATTGTCTTGGGCCAAATTGACTATAATCCGGCATTAATGATACAACTTTCCCATCCCCTCACCCTATTCGACCCCACAATACACTTTTGTTTCTGGTAAAAAGGGTCTTTCGGAAAAAGAAAGAACCCTTTTTCCCATCATCACTTTTTTGGTTACATCCATATGCAACACAGTGCACCATATTTGCTTTACAAAAGCACGATCGTAAGATATATCACATGGACATTTACGTGGGGAAACTAAACACTTGAATGGCTAGGTTGAATAGAAGGGATAAATGTAAGTCATATCCGTTTATGGCACGCGGAAACTACCGATTGTTTACGGAGATCGCCGAATAATTTTTTCATTTAAAGAAGCGGATTTCTAAGTCTAATTAAACGTTTTTATGGTGTTCATACATAACAAATGCGTTTTGTTTATGACTATAATAATATCACACGTTTGTACAATATAGGTGGCCAGTGACCTTTAAATGTGCTATGGTAACAATCTTGATGTATCACAATGATATAATCCGAAGTGTCCGTGAATAAATTTACAATAATCCCAAAATAATGTTTGAGTATTAGTAATAGTGGGAAATGGCGTACACTGTTGTCAAGCATGTAACTATATAATTGCAAATCAATGAAACTGATATTAGAGCAGACGAAACACAATCTTCTTTTGTTTTTCTTTATTAGTATTCAAAAATAAATAAAATCATATTAGGTGATCAGAAACATATATTTGCATTTTTAAAAAACTGAAATGAGTATCATGTGGTAAATGCTTGTGCAGACTAATGTAGAGTGAGAGCGGGTGGCTAAACTTTATAAAAAATAAAAATAGAAGAATGAAAAACTTTCAAGCTTCTCAAAGATTTGTGCCAGAGAAACTGAATAGGTCCAGTCTAGTCAGGTTGCTAAAAACCATGATGAATTATATATATATATATATATATATATATATATATATATATATATATATATATATATATATATATATATATACACACACACACACACACATCTGTATGTTACTGAATGCCAGTCGACTAAGATACTGTAACACATTACTTTTAAAATTGTACATGAAATTAACAAAGTGACATTTGTAACATTGAAATGCCTGTTTTTCTTCAACTGCGTAAGTGGTTGTTTCTTTCCAAACTTCTCTTGCGTCACTAATATGAAAACTAATTCAAATTAAAAGTCATTGTAAAACATAATTAACATTCGAATTAAATTCGTTTACAATTATTGTGTAAAACGTGTTAATGCCGCACTAAAATTTAATAATATCATTGAAAGAGAAAAATTTAAATGAAAATTACTGTAAGAGTATTGAAATTTTTCCAATTTAGATTAATGCTAGAATTTTTCTTTCAGTATCTACACCAGTGACACTAGAGTTGAAACAAAGTCATAACTTTCGGAGTTTTATTAAGATTCGATTATGATGCATCTTGGGATCGATTTCCAAGCGATAACAGATCTGTAGGACAGTACTGTCAGATAAACTGACTTGCAATCTGGACTGAAACCTTTGCAAATTGAAATTCTTTTAATATTAATCATTCTTATTTCTAATGTTACAAACAAGGTTCATTGGGATGTTGAGTTTTACATAAAAACATATTTATAGTTCCATTTTGGACTCCATAATTCATAAATTTTGTTAATAAAAGCAACACAGACTTGACTACTTACTACCATTACAGCAACATTTGATTATTCCCACTGCAATGCACACGACTGGGTTGCATTAATGAAGATAAAATCCGATCATAAATGTTATTTGTAGGATAAATCTGTATTGTCTCGAAGATTGATTTTCAACATGCCAACTGAAAGTTAAATTGATTGCGTTGGAAATTGCTTATACAATTTTACTTCATTCTAGTGCAAAGACAACCCAGTAGAATGTAGAATTAAAATTTCGCTCAGCTTCAGAAAATATCATCGTTTATGCCGTTGTCTGCAGGCAGTTTGGAAACTTTTCAAGCAATAATGTGGTTAAATGACTCCCAAGACGATTATGAGTTTAGAAGAATATTTATAATTTTCTTTCTTTCTTATGCAATGTCGTTTAGATATATTAATTGTTTTCGACAATTCTTTTCTTCCATGCCAAAGCATCCTAATATTACTAATTCGGGTAATAAAGCGGTTCCTTCGTTGACTTATCAGTAATAGTCACAGGAATAAAGTAATCCAATAAAGAATATAGAGAGAAGATCTTCTATTATTCTAAGTTAATACAAGATATGGAATAAAAAGGTGACATGTTGACGACTGGCGAAGCTTAGAGTTGAAATATATCGTTTGTACTACAAAATGAAATATATCCGGCATCAAGGCGGGAAAGAACATTTTCCTTGTTTTATATACCAAACTTGCGTATAAATCTAAGCTTAGAAGATTATACTGCTTAGATCGCCACCACAAAATCCTTTTTGAAGGTCTATCTTATTTAAATCGTATTCAAGACAAACTTCTAAGCCTCAATAAATTTCACACGCCTAACAGGAAATGCAATTTCAAGTTA
>JAECUM010027071.1:0-55062 GCA_016617855.1 Megalonaias nervosa | reverse complement strand
ATATATATATATATATATATATATATATATACATACATATGCATCTCATAGAAAGTAACATTTCCTATTACAGTATGAAAAAACAAACAATAAACGCAAATAAATAGAATTTTGTCTTGTAATGAAAAGAGTTTAACCCTTAATTTATCTGTGCCAATAAAATCCCAAACAAGATTTTTCAAACAACCTAATCTCCTTAAGACGATCTGGTTAAAAATCCATCATTTAAAAAACATTTTCAAAAGGGTTGATTTAAATTCTGACAAAAAGACCTTCAAAATTATATACTGTTGTAAACAACAAGGCTGAATTTTCTGTAAATTCAACTTGTCTTCTTGTAATCTGATAAACCAGTCCCCAAACCTGTACTGATACTGGGGCTGGTATTGTTTTTTTTATAATACAAGGGACGACAATTTCTCATTTCAGCTCTGAGATTCAACAATTTGAACTACAAATTTGGCTTAAAAAGAATAGCAGTCTGTTTTCTAATCCAAGTTTCCTCCGAATATTCCCACCCCATTTTTCATATTTGGACATTTAGGTTGGGGTGTGGGCTCATTGCAACTGCATATCGAAAATTTGGAATTTGCTGCCACCATGCGGTAGCGACATATAGCAAGCCTAGAAAAGTTACACTTATGTTATATCAACTCATACCTGCATGTAATCGATAGGAAAATAATTTATTTTCCCAGAAATGGCAAGTATTATAATCATTATGTCTTTAATCCACTGACAGGCTAGACAAAACTACCGCATAGATGAAACCTGACCTGGTATTCGCCATTTTCACTAGTAGTCACATGACTTCACAAATCTCAAACAACGACATTAGAAGTCCAATAATCACGTGATAGCAACAACAAACTCCTTTATAATGTTGTTATACAGAAATTCAATTATATTAAATGAAAGTCAGATACTTTTTGTAAAACCAGCAATCTGGCCAGTCTGGTTTATCAAGCAGAGAGCACAAGTCAACGAGGTAGTCACGTGGTACAACAACACTCCAGAAGTTGTTCACGGAATATATAAATATGGAGAATTTTGTGTTCTTTCATTTTTGTATTTTTATTACAACCAATATACGACTTTCATTTTATAGTTTTTAAAAATTTTTTCTCTACAACATTTGAAAATGTGGGTTGTTAGATTTGTGTGACTAGCAATGCAAATCGCGAGTACCAGGTCACATTTCATCAATGCCGTAGTTTTATCTTGTCTTTCAGCAGATTAAAGACATAACGATTTTAATACTCACAATTTCTGAAAAAAATAAGTAATTTTCATATTGATTTCATGCATGTATCACTTAATCTAACAACGTTTAAAGTTTTCTAGGCCATCCAGTAAGCGGCCATGCTTTGCCACCACCATGTTGGCCTCTTTTGATGCTAGACTGGTGTACATACCTTCCATGTAAGGAAGATACGGATATTGAGCTGACTTTGAAAATAAAAGTCTACTACGAATCTAATCCAATGAGCGTTTGGATTGATTCAGCATATATGTTCATTGCAAGCACCCAAATGATCCATACTGCACCCTCCAAACATTCTAGTTAGAACTTGATATATTTAACTCACGATCAGTTTAGTTACGTCTTAATTACGTGATTGTTTTGTGTGTCAAGTGGTGGTGGAAAATTCCCAGGTTTATCCTGACTTTCATCAATATTTGCAAAATTCAAGGATTTTTCATGGTCGGGAAAAAAATTATCACTTCTCCCGACTTTTTCTCGGCAGTGTGGGAACCCTGAATACCTCCTTGAAGCAACCAGTGATTAAAACATTTAATTTCCCTTTTGCAGATTGCACTTCCAATAAACTGCATGAGGTGAACTGTGGTTGGGGAGGGTAGAAAACTGGTGACTACTATATTTGATTTATATTGAGTTCCCCAAGGTAAAATGGAGTTTGGAGATAATACATACTGGATATTTGTCACCTGTTTAATCTCTCTCTCTCTCTCTCTCTCTCTCTCTCTCTCTCTCTCATTCTGAAATTCTAATAGCTCTTGGCTGATATTTTTCCTGAAAATTAATGTGGCAGCCATATATTTGTGAAGTTTAATATATAAAAATTTTTTAAAGGGGATATAGACAGTTGTGACAAAAAGGAATCATTACATAACCATTAAATGTACCAGAAAAGTGTGATTTTAAATTCTGGACTTACAGCTGCTTAGAGTTAGTAATTTTCTTCCATGATTTACTGGTTTAATCATAAACTAATTAATTATAACAATCAATTTTTTTTCTTTCAGAACTTCACCAAACAGCAGTACTTTATTCCACTCCACTGTTTTCAAAAATATTAATTATTAATTGAAAATGGACTTGATAATACATAACATCTCATTAACAGGCATTTCCAGTAAAGTTGGATGGAGAACTTTTATTTTTTCAGGTCCCAAAAAAGTTTCTGAGGATGATTAAGAAAGTTATTTGCTGTTGTTACTATCTTTTTTCCCTTAATTTTAGGCTAGACTTCACATAGTTTGTTCTAAAGGTAGAATCTGCTGATACGCTAAGATACATAAAGCATGGTTTGAGGGGCTGATGTAATGTCTACATTACATCTGGGCAATCAATCATTTATTCAGTCCAGAAAATAAACTTGTGCACTTATTTTGTATTTGCGTATTGTGGCTATAGAATGTCTAAACAACTAGGAAAATATAAGGACCAAACAAGTTTAGTTGGCAACACCACTATTGATTGTCCGACAAAGAAACAATGAATAAATATGACCTAGTCATCTCTGACTTAAGCTTGGTTTTTTGCAGCACATTTACTGATTGTCTGGCAAAGAATCTCTGCTGTATCTATATATATATATATATATATATATATATATATATATATATATATATATATATATATATATATATATATAAGACACAATAACCTGCTTGTCCATTATTCCTGCACAATTTTGGATTGTTACATCTCTTGTTGTAAATTGCCCCTAGTGATTATAAAATGGAGGAGTTCAGAATTTTTCATAGATATTGTGTTACACATTTGTAATGTATATTATTTTTTCTCCCCTGATGAAGAGCTTGCTTAGCCTAAAACCATTTTGAATTTTTTCCATCATCAATTTTTATGCTATATATATATATATATATATATATATACATATATATATTGGCACATCAGCATAATCATGCCAACGTAATGTCAAGCAGATATCTGGTAGTAAAAATGGATAATTAAAATCTTAATGTTATACTGAGTCATGAATACCATTATCAGTTGGTGCCCTGAATGCCAAAAATACACAGCTTTCTTTTGCTACATGCTATAAGATCACTTACTGTATTCGTTAATCTGGCTAACATAGGTACCACACCATGATCTGTTATAACGGCTAGATTTTCTTCATCTTTTGCTATATTGGCAATGGCTGCACACACACTGGCTAGAACTTCTTTATTTTCTGACTTAAGCAAGCTGACAATAAGTTCTAAGCCTCCTACAAAGGACCTAACCATCTCTCCTGCATCCTGATAAAAGAAACGAAATATATTGTGCAATATGTGTCTCCATTATTTCATTTAAACACTGTTTAATATGTGTCTCTGATATTTCATTAAAATACTGTGTAATAAGTGTCTCCGATTTTTCATTAAAATATTGTGTAATACGTGTCTCCGATATTTCATTAAAATATTGTGTAATAAGTGTCTCCAATATTTCATTAAAATATTGTGTAATACATGTCTCCGATATTTCATTAAAATACTTTGTAATATGTGTCTCTGATATTTCATTAAAATATTGTGTAATACATGTCTCCGATATTTCACTGACATGGATATGAAAAGATGTAATATAATTTCTGTTTTGGGTGAATGTCAAAACCATAGCAGTAAATAAACAATTAACTTTTGGAAATAATGAAATCATACAGCCACCAATAATGTTTTGGCAGATAGAATTATATCTAAGATAATTTCTCACCAACATTTTGTAAAAATATTTTAGAAATGGATACCATTCTTATATCTGAGCCATGTAGGATGGTTAAGTTAGATTTATTTTGCACAAAGTTTTAACTAATCTTTACAATCCTTGCATCCTCAAAACCAAGGATCATATCCTCTTAATAGAAATGAAATGATGGAATATTTAAGGTTTTGAGTGAGTGATGATAGTGTTTTATAGATGATAAATTGAGAATTCTTAAATAATCTCCATGGCATAAGAAGCGACTGATGGCAGCCAGAATCACAGTGTCCAGCTGGCAACCTTGCTGGATTTCTGACCAAAGAGTCTAAGTTCAAATCCAACCACTGGATCAGCCCTGATCAGCTACTGTGGTGCATTTATGGGCAGGGCACTTTACTCCAATAACTTTGTCACAAAATAACCTACATGTGTGGTTGTGTTGTAAATACTGAATCAAATAAAACCAAACTATGACTCAGACGTTTCTATATAAATTTCTGAAGGTCATATATAGCCTTTAAATATTCCGAGCTGAGATTCAACTCATGCTAATCATCCCAAAATTAGATATGATAAGTTGGGTACATATATGTCAATAAAATCCAGCAGGTAAGAGAAGCAACCAGGCATAGTAAAGATAATGGTAACAGTTGTAAGATTATAACCTTATACTGACTAATGCCAAAGTTTGTCAAAAGTTGGGCTGATTAATTTGATTCATATTTAAGAGCAAGCAGCACATGAAGGACTATTTAAAGCCAAGGCAATGGGGGTAAAATGACTTCACCAGAGACAAATCATGTCAGCTGATCTCAGCTGCTCTGAGTTGGATTCAAATCTTATGCCTTCTGTTCATCGGATGCATTCTAACCACCAAGCCATGTACCTCCCTGTCATAGTTGTGGGATTTGGGTTTTGATGTCAAGATCTGTGCTAGTTGTTTTACATAATGAAGTAAATTGTATGCAATGTTTGGTAGGTTGTTCTGTGTAATAATCAACAAGCTGATTTATGTGTTGTGTGTGTGTGATTTGGATTTTTAATGTAGCTTTAACAATTTTTCAGTCATATCACTACGATGTCTGCAGTGTGGCAGTTTATAGTGATGTCTAGCACTGGGGTATCATGCTGCAGACATGTGGCATGATGTCCAACCCAGTCATATTAACCTGACACCAGGCCAACCAGTCCTAACACTAACCTCTTAATGCTAAGCACCAAGTGAGGCAACTGTTAGACTCATTTTTATATGTCTTTAGTATGACTTGGCAGTGGATCGAACCCACAACCTCCTGCATCCGAGGCGGATGCTCTAACAGCTGATTTATGAAATGCGGTGTAAGTTGTTTTATGTCAAGCTGAGTAAAATGTTTCATATAAGGATATGTAAGTTTCTTGTAATGCTCAGTATTTTAGTTGTTTTATATAATGTTCAGTAAGTTGTTTCATGTTACGCTCATTAAGTTGTTTCATGTAATGCTCAATTTGTTGTATGTAATGCTCAGTATGTTATTGTATGTAATGCTCATTCAGTTGTATGTAATGCTCATTGTTTCATGTAATGCTCATTACACTGTTGTATGTAATGCTTAGTAAGTTTTTGTATTAACACTGATTAAGATGTCGTATGAGTTTCTTAGTAAGTTGTTGCATGTAATACCCAGTATGTTTTATATAATTCTAAGCAGTTCACTGTAATGCTCAGCGAGTTGTTTACATAATGCTCAGCAAATTATTTTATATAATGCTCAGCATGTTGTTGCATGTAATGCCCATTAATGTAATGCTCAGCAAGTGGTTTAAAATAATGTTCAGTAAGTTATTTTACATAATGCTCAGTGAGTTGTTTTAAATGTTCAAATAATTTTTAGGATGCTGTTTCAAGTAATGTTCAGTGAGTTTTTTTTAAATAATGTTCATAAAGTATATAATAATCAGTAAGTTGCTTTATGTAATGCTCAGTAAGTTGTTGCATGTAATGCTCAACAAGTTGTTTTATGTAATCCTCAACTAATTGTTTATGTTATGCACAATACGTTGTTGCATCTAATGTTCAAGCAAATTCTTTAATATAATCCTTTATAAGTTGTTTCATGTAATGCTTAATACTCAGAGGAAAAATAGTTATACCTTAGCATTTTCGATACAAGGACATATGGCCCAGGCTGCACTGGCCTGTACTTCTGGATTGTGGTTCTTTAGCAGGGACCAAAGAAGTCTAACTCCATCTAACTTGTCTATTATACTGAAGAGAAAAAGTAATTGTTACATGACTATTGGGTTATTTAAGTAAAAAAATACAGTATCATGTTTCAAATTACACACATTTTATAACATAATGTTGCATATGGTCAAGATATTAAGTCATTCAAATTATCTTCAAATTAATTTCACCAAACTATTTTGCAGCTTGTTCATGCCAGTATCAAATGAAGTATATCAAAGCTGTTCAATGAATTCTATCTTTCATTAAATTAGTTTTTGCTTGTTCTAGCATTCTCCTGGGGAATAATTCATAACAGGGTAAACAATCACTAGCATAGCAAAAGTTATTTTCTGAAACACACATTATCATCATAAAAGTGAAGAAAAAAGTCAACCAAATATAAAAGAAAGTCAATATGCTTACATGGTGTTCTTTATTTTCCTTACTTAAAATGTTTTCAAGCCAAAGTTATTTATACTCTTTGAATAAAGTTAACAGATTGAAATTTATTTGTAAGAATGTTCTTCAGCTGTTTCATTACTGAAATTCAGGCCAAATCAGGTTGACTGTCTGTGAGAGTTTGGGAAATGCATTCAGCTTTCATTTCCTTGGTATGATATAGCCAATAAAGTGTTGTTAAAACCAACCAAAAAATAGCTGAAATTCAAATCTCTCACAATCACTAATGCCAGGAATTTTGTTCTCGAAAACTAAAGTGATTTTCAATTTTATTTTCTTGAATTCATAAAATGACAAAAATGTAAAATGTGGAAAGTTTACAACAAAAATTTTCTGCAAAATTATAAATAATTAATACTGTTTGGTACCAACAGATCTCTTCTGCAATAACTAGTGTCTTTTTGACAATAATAACAAATTGATTTTTAGTGGCAATCAATGACTTCCATTCGTATAACCCAGTTAAAAGAAACTTACATGAATCTATAAATTCTGGACTATAGATGGAATTGGTATCTATTGATGGAATGACATATAGAGTAGGTCAAAAATAAAATTTCACTTCTCTAATGCTATAGGACATATAAATGAGAGAAAAGAATGTAACTATTATTAATACATTACCTGCTGAAGCTAATGTTTCAATAAATCAGGACACACACATGCAATAAGCCAAAATTACAGTTTAATTTTTCATACTGGACCATCAATAACTTACGCCATATTATCTTGTTCTTCAGCACACTGACCAACAGCTTTTGTGACATTAACCAGTAGAGCCTGATTCGTCCCCGTTAGCAAGTTAACCAGAGGAGAAATACCACCAGCCTTTCTGATCTGTGCTCGATTGGGCGGATCTTTTGCAAGTTCTCCTAAAGCACCAACCACATTTACAAGTACCTGTAGAACATAAATTTTAACACAGATAAATAATTATGACAAACTATAACTGTGGGTCCAGTCTTTATAAAAATGTATAAAAGTACAATTTTTATTGTTCTCAAAGTTATTTCTTATGTTCTTCACATATCAAAGACCATGATGCATCTGTTCAAAACAAAATCCTAAAATATATAATAAAAAATAATCCGTATAAAAAAACTGAAGAAAAGAAAAGAAATGAGAAAATTCTGATTTGACGAAATTGTTATGTTTACACCATGTGAATATCATGTTGTACTGTTAAAGTTTTGCAGACTAAGGGAGACAACTCTCACCTCTTCTGGTTGATCATTGAGCAATGCTACAAGTAGGTCTATCGCCTTCAACTCCTGAAATCTTTTCACGTTTTCCGCACTAATTGAACACTTCCAGATGGCACCAGTTGCTGCAGCTAGGAGTTCCTTGTTACTGTTGTTTGCAAGTAATGCAACCAATGGGTCAAGGCCACCGTACTGCCTAACTAAATCTCTGGTCTCCTTTTCCTCAGCACACTATTAATAATGAAGTGAAAAGCAAAATATGATGCTTTTTGGTGATATTTAACATTTCAAAGGAGCATTTAGAAAGAAAATACACACTGATATTAAAATTAAGGTTTAAACTAGTAATTCTGGAAAAAAAATTAAACTTTTGAGTAGAAATAAAACTCTTAATCCAATTATGCAGAACTTAATACCAGACATTTTATTTTCAATGAATGAAAGTATATATATATATATATATATATATATATATATATATATATATATAACAGAGACATAAAAGCAAGTGTTTAAGAACCAGAATTCATGATGTACCTTGAAAATGGCTGAAGCACAATGCATTTGAAGCTCTTGATTTGAACTGTTTAAATTCTTCACCAGGTCTTCAATCATTCCCTCTGTCCTTATAGCTAGACGATAGCTGGGCTGCAAAATCAAAGCATTTTAGGCACTGTCTATCAACTATATTTGACAAATAAAAAGCAAGATGCAAATTGCCTTCTGTCTAAATGACTAGAGAACATCATGCCTGTAAATCAAAGAATATTGAGACACCAATGATCATCCAATAAAACACAAATGTACAAACAGAAGGAAAAATTTATACTAAGAATGAGATCTTCTTGGTAAAATATCAGTAATTTATATACAGTACAATCTCTCCTAACAACCACCCTGGATTCCATAAACTTTAATAAGCCCACTTCTGTAATAGGACTATTCTCTGATGTCCAATGAATGGCACTATAGAAATTTGCTTTGTTTCTAATGCAATTACATTTACAATAATAAATTTTCTTTGCTGATAGGGATTTTTATTAAATATTGCCAAGTCCCATTTTTGAAGAATCTTCTCAAGGGAATACTTTAAAATCAACTATTGAAACATAAAATCAGTAATAATAATGATTATATAATCATCATTATCATCTTCATCATCTCACCATCATTTTCAATATAATCATCATTTCATCATGATTACTATCATCTCATGATCACTATCATCATCTCTTTACAATTATCATCTAATCAAAATGTTTAAAGTTTAAATTAGATTAAGACTAAATCTGTGTTTGTAAAACATGTCAACCCACACTGTGTACCAGAATGTCCAGAAATTTCCAAGATGGGTGAAAAAATTAAAAACTGCTATAATAGCCTGAAAGTCTAATCTGGTCATCTACATAGGCACACAAAAAAATTACTTGTCCACTTCAGGCTGTTTGTGTTTCATTAAGCTAACTCTGTTTTCATTTTTGAAAAAAAGAAAGTCCAAAATGTTCAAAAATGTGTTAAAAATATAAAAATTGTCATAACAGCATGAAAGTCTAATCAGATCAAATGCATACAAACAAATGTACACAATTTTGTGTCTACCTCATGTAGTGACAACAAGGTTCTCCTCAAAATGGTTTAAAAAACTTGAAATTTGAATTTAAACAAATTAAAAACTGTTGTGACGGCCTGGAAGTTTAACCAAGCCATCTAAATATGCTTGCAAATATTACTGGAGAATTTTATTTGTCTACCTTGAGTAGCTTTTGTGCAATCATGTTATCTTCTTAGGAAGGACTGATGTAAAAACAGATGGACAAGAAAATAAATTCATTTCCATATTTGGGGTCCCAATTATTCTTTATGGATTTTATGGTTGCTGCAAAGCACAAACAGAAAGGCCGATTAACAATTAGCCTTCTGTGACAACACAGGAATCCTCATCCCCAATCCACAAAATGAAAACTAATAACCAGGAAAATCTATAAATCAACAGTAATATCAAATATTACATGCAAAACTGAAGCAAAATATGAATTTGTATTTTCACTAAAAGTCATGGGATTTTTAACAATACCCATACACTAAAGTCTTGGGATTTTTATCAATACACATACACTAAAGGCATGGGATTTTTATCAATACACATACACTAATGTCTTGGGATTTTTAACAATACACATACACTAAAGTCTTGGGATTTTTTATCAATACACATACACTGAAGTCATGGGATTTTTATCAATACACATACACTAATGTCTTGGGATTTTTAACAACACACATACACTAAAGGCATGGGATTTTTATCAATACACATACACTGAAGTCATGGGATTTTTATCAATACACATACACTAATGGCTTGGGATTTTTAACAATACACACACACTAAAGTCATGGGATTTTTTTATAAATACACATTCACTAAAGTCATGGGATTTTTAACAATACACATACACTAATGTCTTGGGATTTTTAACAACACACATACACTAATGTCTTGGGATTTTTAACAACACACATACACTAAAGGCATGGGATTTTTATCAATACACACACACTAAAGTCATGGGATTTTTAACAATACACATACACTAATGTCTTGGGATTTTTAACAACGCACATACACTAAAGGCATGGGATTTTTATCAATACACATACACTAAAGTCATGGGATTTTTATCAATACACATACACTAAAGTCATGGGATTTTTAACAATACACACACACACAAGTCATGGGATTTTTTTATAAATACACATTCACTAAAGTCATGGGATTTTTAACAATACACACACACTAAAGTCATGGGATTTTTAACAATACACACACACTAAAGTCATGGGATTTTTATCAATACACATACACTAAAGGCATGGGATTTTTAACAATACACATACACTAATGTCTTGGGATTTTTAACAATACACATACACTAAAGTCATGGGATTTTTACCAATACACATATACTAAAGTCATGGGATTTTTATCAATACACATACACCAAAGTCATGGGATTTTTATCAATACACATACACTAATGTCTTGGGATTTTTAACAATACACATACACTAAAGGCATGGGATTTTTAACAATACACATACACTAATGTCTTGGGATTTTTAACAATACACATACACTAATGTCTTGGGATTTTTAACAATACACACACATTAAAGTCATGGGATTTTTATCAATACACATACACTAAAGTCATGGGATTTTTATCAATACACACACACTAAAGTCATGGGATTTTTAACAATACACATACACTAAAGTCATGGGATTTTTATCAATACACATACACTAAAGTCATGGGATTTTTAACAATACACATACACTAAAGTCATGGGATTTTTAACAATACACATACACTAAAGTCATGGGATTTTTAACAATACACACACACTAAAGTCATGGGATTTTTAACAATACACACACACTAAAGTCATGGGATTTTTAACAATACACACACACTAAAGTCATGGGATTTTTAACAATACACATACACTAAAGTCATGGGATTTTTAACAATACACACACACTAAAGTCATGGGATTTTTAACAATACACACACACTAAAGGCATGGGATTTTTATCAAT
The DNA here is from genome assembly GCA_016617855.1 of Megalonaias nervosa. Lineage (NCBI taxonomy): Eukaryota > Metazoa > Mollusca > Bivalvia > Unionida > Unionidae > Megalonaias > Megalonaias nervosa. Next base: position 43,630 of record JAECUM010027071.1, on the reverse strand, counting down.
ACACATACACTAAAGGCATGGGATTTTTAACAATACACATACACTAAAGTCATGGGATTTTTATCAATACACACACACTAAAGTCATGGGATTTTTATCAATACACACACACTAAAGTCATGGGATTTTTAACAATACACACACACTAAAGTCATGGGATTTTTATCAATACACACACACTAAAGTCATGGGATTTTTATCAATACACACACACTAAAGTCATGGGATTTTTATCAATACACACACACTAAAGTCATGGGATTTTTTTATAAATACACATTTAGTTTTGTACCTCTGAAGCACATTCCTGAAGAGTTCCCACCACAGGAATTAACATGTTCTCATGTGTGGACTTTAGCAACTTTGCTAGCAACGGAATAGCACCTGCCTTCCTCATGGCTTCTTTATTCTTTTTACTTTTGCTACAGCTCCAGAGGGCAAGAGCACCACAACGAGCCACTTCGACATCTTTCTCCATGTCTGGAGTCAGTGTACCCTGGACATTTGGACAGTCCAGTAAGCCAACCTTTGTAAGAAAAGGCAAGTTAAAGAAACTGGCATAAAATATTAATCCTTTTCTATTCGAGGTTCAAGAAATTATAAAAACACTGTGAATTTCATTTAAATTTTATTTAGGTAGGTAGTGTTTGTTACTGGTGCTGTTCCAATTAGTAGATTTGATTGAGCATCAGTTTCATTTAAATCACTAAATAATCAATTACGATTTCTGTAATCAGGTTATTGGTATTGTTAACAGTCATTTACACTGTCAGACTTGAACCTGATGCTATTGGTTTTGACTGGTTTTGGCAAGACACTATGTGGACAAATTAACTCACAGGATAGCAGAAACTGATAATCCATCGTGAAATTTTAAGTAATTCTTAACACAACTTCTTAATGGGAATAAAATAGTCTCTACTCATATGTCAAAGCATTTTCTATTCTTATCTCTCTTCTGTATGTTACTATCACTTTACCAGATGCTTTGGTTCAAAAGTAATTAATAAGCCTCAAAATCAGTTTTTACTGATGTGCAGCACAGGTAATATGCTGAAAATTTTTGTGGTAAATTTACTAATTGCTGCTGACAAGATTGAACCAAGTTTGTTTTGTTTTTTTTCACAGATGCAAGAGAAATAAATAGAAGTGGTCTATCTTGTACATAATCTATATTATAACAATTGAGAATCCTGAGATCAAACTTTGGTGAGTTGACCGTAAATTGCATATTCACTCATGGTATGACAAACTGATGAAAAATTGTACAATTTGTTGGCATGAAAATAAACACAATTCCTCTTTCATGCCTAAGTTCAGATTTCAAATATACTGACTTTGTAAAACAAGACATTCCTAAAATAGTCACATACAAGTAGAATTTTAATTAATTGTTTTTTCCTTCTGAATTGGAAGATGAAGATTATTACCAATTTCTTGATTCCACCATGTTGACGAACTGTGCGTCTGGCTCTGCGGAACTTAGCAACATTTGCAATAGTCTCAGCAGCCAAACACTTGAGATCCTTGTCAAGGTCACGCAGAATCTTGACCATAGTTTGCAGACCTCCAAGATCAGCAATGGCACGACGGATTTGTGTATTACGGGAAATCTCTTTTAAGATTTTCAGGGAACCAATCTAAAAATAAAAAGAAATAAAATAATAAAATAATAATTAAAAAGTAACTCTGTCTTTAACCTATAAAATCAAAAGCTGATCTTGTAAGTTTTCATCTGTCTGTCTGTTTCATTACCTTGCACTTTATTTCTTCTGTATCTAGGAGATTTATGAGCACTTCTAGTCCCCCAACATCCCTGATGGCCAGCTGACAAGTTTCCTGGGCCAGGTTAAAATCTCGCATTGAACATAAGGCAATGATAGTAGCTGTCTGATTGCCTCCCTTTAAAGTAAAAAAAAATGTGTAATTATATATGATTTATATATGATTTCAAATTATAATATAAACAAAATATAAGAAAGAAAATTCTGATTTACTTTACTGATTTTAATTTTACTTAGTGTTCTTATTTTCTTGGTTGTACGAATAATATGGGGTAAAAAATATTAATAACAATTTTCATGACATTCTCAAATAGGAAAATCTATGCATGGTCATCAAAAACACGGTGATAATACTTGATTTTCTGTGTACAAATATTTTCTTGAAAGTGAGAAAAGAATTTGAACCTGACGTCTTCTTTTAATGGTCAGGCAATGTTTGCTAAAGAAAACCATACAATACCATTGTTATTACATTATCAAAGAAATAATGCTCAGGCAGATGTTTGCAGAAGATAAACCATACATTATCATTATTGTTACATTATCATATATTAAGTATATAAATTCTCTACCAATTCCCACAAAAGGAGATTTTAACTCCCCAAATGAGTTCAAGGAGCATGTTAAATTCTAATCTATAAGTACAGATGATGACACAAACACATTTGAAAAAACATTAAAACCAGCCCAACCATGTAACAATGCATGAAACTTATGAAGATCTCCATACAAAACTTGAAGTACAAAAAAAGAAATTTCACCCAATCAATGGTATACAAAAAAATTAGTATCAAAAACTATATTTGTTACAATAATACCCACATTCATTATTTTGTTTAAATGTTTAATATAATTTGAAAAATATCTGGATTCTTTGTCCTGCACAAGTGAAATTTTGCATTCCTTGTAAGCTATCTCATTTGTTACATCACAGAATCTGAGAAAAATACTACATTATGTACTGAACCATGGTATAGTGAGAACAGCATTATAAATCAAGCCATGTTATAGTGAGAACAACATTATAAATAAAACCATGGATTAGTGAGAATAACATTATAAACTGAACCACGGTATAGTGAGAACAACATAATAAACTGAACCATGGTAGAGTGAGAACAGCATTGTAAACTGAACCATAGTATAGTGAGAACAACATTATAAATTGAACCATGGTAAAGTGATAACAACCTTTATAAACTGAATCATGTTATAGTGAGAACAATGTGATAAACTGAACCATGGTATAGTTAGAACAGCATTATAAACAGAACCAGGTATAGTGAGAACAGCGTTATAAACATAGTATAGTGAGAACAGCATTATAAACCAAACTGCAGTATAACAAGAACCACATATGCACCTCACAGCAGTATGGCTGGAATGATAATTTTGTTTTCAAATAATATTGTTTCAAAAGAAAATAAAGACAATAGACTAAGCTTCATGCTCTTTTCTTTCAATGTCATACATTCAATAAACCAATTCAAATACAATGGTTTACATTTGGTAATGGTGACCATAGCAGTATTGTATTTATATATATGGAACTGCATTACAATGAGGCGGGGTATAAGAAGGTTGTTTGTGTTTGTTTTTGCAGTGTGGCAGTTTACAGTGATGTCTAGCACTGGGGCATCATGCCGCAGACATGTGACATCATGTCCCACACAGTCACATTATCCTGACACCAAGCCAACCAGTCCTAACACTAATCTCTTAATGCTGACTGCCAAGCAAAGCACCTGCTAATACCGTTTTTATAAGTCTTTGGTATGACTCAGCCAAGGTTCAAACCTGCAACCTCCTGCATCTGAGACAGACATTCTAATCACTCAGGCCATCGGAGTGGTTGGATATCACAAGGGAGAGCTGTACACAGATTGTGATGTACAGTCTGAGTATCATTTCCATCTTACACTGTGGTTTGCAATATGTGTGGTTCTATATCTCAATATATAGCCACCAATGGCATGACAAGTAACCTATCATTATGTGTGCCATAAATAGCCACCAATGGGATGACAAGAAATCTATCTTTACATGTGCCATAAATAGCCACCAATGGGATAACAAGAAATCTATCATTATGTGTGCCATAAATAGCCACCAATGGGATGACAAGAAATCTATCAATATCTGTACTATAAATAGCCACCAATAGAATGTGAGGTAGCCACCAATAGAATGTGAGGTAATCTATCATTAGTCTTCTTATCCTTAGCCCCACCCCAACCCAAAACATATACATTTTTAAAATGTCTGTATATGCATACTATAATATTTAAAACTTTTGCAAACACTGAAGAATTCTCTCCCCAACAAAATAATGTTAATGACACAGAAACACATACTGATAAAATTTTAAGAAAACAGATGTTTTTTTCTTTGTAACATATTGTGAATTAAATTGTCAATCACTATGACCTGATGATAAAAAATAATTCACTCATATGTGTTGGGTGTAAAGGCAAATTATGTCAATTTTGTATAAATTATTTCAAAACCACAGCATTTGGCTTTTGGTTACATATTTATTTCTGTGAAAATGTCAAAATGAAAATGACAAAGTAAAAACTAAAATATGAAAATATAAAAGTCAAATTTGAATTATTATGGATATCCAGACTGCAGCATAGTGAAATGAAAGGGTGGCATCCAACAGATGCCAAGCTGAATCCTTCAACCAAAGGGCCGATTTAAAATGTCGGGGAGATTAGGTTGAACGGCCCTCACCCACAGCGTAACACTTCTCCTTCCAGTCAAAATAAAATATTTTTCACAGATAACCACTTCTAGAAAATGAACCTCAGAGAAAAAAAGACAGGAAATACCCCTGAATTGATACATAGATGGTTTGGATAATTCAACTGAACTGCCCCCACTCACAGCTGAACCCTTCTCTTTCCAGTCATATATTTTTCACAGATAACCACTTCTAGAAAATGAACCTCAGAGAAAAAAAGACAGGAAATACCCCTGAATTGATACATAGATGGTTTGGGCAATTCAGCTGAACTGCCCCCACTCACAGCTGAACCCTTCTCTTTCCAGTCATATATTTTTCACAGATAACCACTTCTAGAAAATGAACCTCAGAGAAAATAAAGACAGGAAATACCCCTGAATTGATACAGAAATGGTTTCGGTAATTCAGCTGAACTGTCCCCACCCACAGCTGAACCCTTCTCTTTCCAGTCAAAATAGAAAACTTTTCACTGAAAACCACTTCTAAATAATGAACCTCAGAAGAAAAAAAATACTGGAAATACCCCTGAATTGATACATATATGAAATCCATTTTCACTCTCAGCAATCCTGTGGAAAACTTTAAAATCATCTGACCTTGGGTAACTCCAAGATAATTTTCACACCAAAACATTAGAAAATTTACAATGATATAATGTCTATATCTCATATCCAACATTTGAGAAACATTTTCTGTAAAAACAACATGTTTGTTTTGTGACATATAATATTTTATGAGGACAATTTTGATTCCAAAGAAAAGTTGAACTAATAATTTGGTTTGGTAATCTGGCCTCCGGGTACATGTCAGTTGATTTTTTCCTACCTTCAAATATTTGACCAGCTTCTGTATCTGCCAGTATTCTGACGGAAGATCTGCATTTGTCTCACTCCTCCTCTCAATGGATTCTTCCTCCTCCTCACTCTCAGTGGAACTTTCACTAAATGAGTCTTCAGCACCCATTGGTGTCTTGCTCTTTAATTGTGTAGGTGTTCTTTTCTTCTTCAATATTCTCTTTTCTTTGTCTTTTTTCTCACTGAAATATTAAAAATACAGCAATAATATTTTTTAACCAAGAATCTATTTTTCAAAACTCATCCCTTCACACACACAGACAATCTGACCTCGACAACTTCATGTGTACACTGTGATTAGATTAAATGGCATTACTAATATTAATAATACAAAGGACTGTTAATTAATAATACAAAAGGACTGTTAATTAATATTACAAAGGACTGTTAATCAATAATACAAAGGACTGTTAATTAATAATAAAATGGACTGTAATTAATAATACAAAGGATTGTTAATTAATAATACAAAGGACTGTTAATTAATAACACAGAGGACTGATAATTAATAATACAAAGGACTGTTAATGAATAATACAACGGACAGTTAATTAATAATACAAAGGACTGTTAATTAACAATACAAGAACTGATAATTAATAATACAAAGGACTGATAATAATAGAAAGGAATGTTAATTAATAAAGCAAAGGACTAGGATGAGGTTTTATTAAAATCCTGTGATCTTCTTAAAATCATCAAACAGACTGAATCATCAAAACTACATTCTGAGATATCCATGGCAACAATGGCATCACCAGCAAAAACTGACAAATATTTTTCTGTAAGAGAAACTGCAAGATTCTATAAATTTCATTTTGATTAAAAGTGAAAGAAGAATGTTCCATTTACATGATTCATCAATACCATAAACATGGCTGATGCAATACATGCATGGATAGATTTACAGTTAGTGCAAAATGCATTTACTCAAAGAAGCATTTTATACACTTCTTATGAGGGTATAATGAATCACAGATAACATGAAGTCATTCTGAGGATTTTCTTTTTAGTTTTATAAGTACTGTTTCACCATATGTTACCTTGGGGAACATATTCTATCCTGGGGACCACATTATGTTCTAGGGACCATATTCTGTCCAAGGGACTATATTCTATCCCGTTTCTGTACTTTTTTGTTATGCTAAAATACACAGCTCTCTCTTATTCGAACATTGTAGTTCAGGTGCATAACAGCTGACTGTTATATACCTAACCTTAGTTTTAGCAAGAATCAAGAATGATTGAAAATTCGATGACTGCACAGGGTGGTAGGAGTGGGGATAAATCACACACATCAAACATACACTAATAATATTAGTTTATCTAAATTAAATATATTTCTTTGTTTCATGGTACTGTATTTACCGTATATATTGAGACACAATAAAATAATAATTTTTTTTCCTGTCCCAGAACTTGTGGTGAAACTTGTTTCACCTAATAGGTCGTATGTCCTAAGACTTAAGAAACGAAATAAATTTGTATTGCATCTGTGCTTCCCCCCCCCAATGCACATTGCAATAAAATAAACAAAATGCTTATTTGATAATAAAAAGAAAGAAACTAACCTTATATTGTTATCATTTATTCCTTTTTTCAACATGAGCATTAAAAAATAAAATATATCCACGAAATACATATACGTAGTGTAGGCTTCCATAGTGTAGTGTGTATCGCTTATGTCCGTTAACACATGCCATGTTGTTCACTGACATGAACATTGAGAAGCAAATTGTGCTCAAAGGTTTGAAAATGTTATCTGACTGAAAACTGGATCCAGCAAAATCGCAAACAAGAGGGAAATAACCAACTGATATCTTGAAGACAACTGTCATTCATGCACGACATGGTGTTAGGCACAAGATAATCAAGACTGCACTATATCCAGGTCTACTGTATGACAGTATCTCGCAAATAAAAATCACTATTTGAAAACACATTCACTTGAGTGTAAGTGACAATCTTTTTGCCAGCACGGGTTATAAAAGTATCATTACTATTTACCCGCAGACATCAATGCTCCTTTGTATTAATTATAACTACAGATGCCAAGTAGATAGAAGCCTGGTGAATAAACACAACTGGCAGCGAGCAGTAAACTTCTTCTTTGAACTTACTGACAGGATATCAAAGACAAAGGTTATTTTTATTACAAAGCAAGCCGACTTCGTAAGCTGACTTTGGTTACTTTTTTTTAAAAGGGTATCAATACAAAGGTTATTTTATTGCAAAGCAAGGAAACATTGGATGCTGACTATGGATTCTTTTAAGTGTTGCCAATTATTTATTTATTTTTTTTTGTAATATACAAAGACGGCCAAGATATGGAAACAAACTTTGGTTCCTGTTCACTGGTATTCATGGGAATTTTGAAAACAAATTGAAACAATGAAACAAATTTTAAAGTGACACAATATAGTGCTTCATGCACGGACATCCATGACATTGCGTAACCCAGAATATTTAGAGAAAATAAAATCATGTGATGAATTCATGCAGGCCAGAAGAGAAGCAGATGATTTCGCAAACAAGAGGGAAATAATCAACCAATATATTGAAGACAACATCCATGCACACATGACATGGTGTTAAGTGCAAAATAACCAAGGCTGAATTATATCCAGATGTACTGTGTGACGGTATCTCGCAAATAAAAATGATTATTAGAAAACACATTCACTTGAGGGCAAGTGACAATCTTTTCGCCAGCACGGATTACTTAAGTATCATTACTATTTACCTGCAGACATCAATGCTCCTTTGCATTAATTATAACTACAGATGCCAGGCAGATAGAAGCCTGGTGAATAAACTCAACTGGCAGTGAGCAGTAAGCTCCTTCTTTGAACTTATCGACAGGACATCAAAGACAAAGGTTATTTTTATTACAAAGCAAGCCAACCTCAGAAGCCGACTTTGAATACTCTGAAGCTGTTTTGTTTTTTAAAGGATATCAATACAAAGGTTATTTTATTGCAAAGCAAGCTGACCTCAGAAGCCAACTATAGATCCTTTTAAGTAACTATGTCGATTTTTTGGGGGGGGGAATAAACAGAGATGGCCAAGATATGGAAGCTAACTTTGGTTCCTTTTTACCGTTATTCACAGTCATTTTGAAAATAAATTGAAACAATGGAACAATTTTTAAAGTGACACAATATGGTGCTTTGTGCACGGATATCGATGACCCAGTGTTGCCCAGAAGATTTGGAGATGATAAAATCATGTGATGAATTTGTGAAGGTCAAAAGAAAAGCAGATGATTTCACTGACAATATGGTCATTAACATGGATGAAAGTCTAGTGAACTTTGATAGCATTCCTGGATGGACTGACGATATGATGTGGGTCAAAAGTGTGAGAATTAGACTGGTGTAGATTTGAAAAAATCTGACTTTAGTCCTTGCAGTTTCTGCTTCAGGTGATGTGTTGCCTCTAACAATTTTTCATGGTATGAGAAAGCTATAAAAAATTATTCATGCACCGAAAGAATGGATTGTACATGTGCAGGAGAAGGGTTGTGTTGATGAGATGCTGCTGCAGTGGATTAAAGAGTTTTATCAAGTACACAGTTTTATATTTTTTAAAATAAAATTTCAGTTGGAGTGCATTTTCTGACATGTAATTTTCAAATGATTTAAAAGGTGTCCCACAACTTATGACTTGAAAAAAACGATGTGTCCCAGAACAAACAGTGCACAAAAAAATTACTTTTAAAATCATTTTATGGTGTCCCAACATATACAGTGTCCCAACATATACGGTAAATATGGTATTTGTACATTTAATTTTGTCAAATGGTAAGATTTTATAAAAGAAATTAAGCATATTATACCATTTTTGATTGTCTAATTTTTATAATTTTGGATACAGGGTCAGTAGAGGTAACATGCTATATCTAAAACAAGAGAAGCTGACTGAACTTGATGCAAAATCAACAAGAAAGAAATAAAGCAACACATACTCTTCATTGTATTCTTCCATTCCTAGAGCTTTCCACTTCAGAGATGGTGAAAGTTTCTTCTTCTTGGTTGCATTTTGCTTTTGTTTGTCTTCTTTCTGATCCTTATCTTTTTTCTCCTGACGTTTTGTATCTGTACGATGTGTGAAGTCATCTTCTTCTGTGTAGCTGCGTGTCTCTCCTCCATGATCAACAACATGATCACGATCACGGTCACGTACTTTCAGGGCAAACTCCTGTGGAGAAAAGAAAAAGTGGGTTTATGGAACTTTAATGCCTCATCATTATGCCAGAGAAACTTGATCTAAATGCAAAACAATTAGACAAGTCATATATACAGACAAGGGTAACAGCATATGCATCAAATAAATCTGTAATGCAACATAAAAAATTGGGAGTCTGTTCAATCAAATTGACAAGCATTTCTAACAGTGCTTAATTTATTTACATGCATTTTAAAATGTCAGATATGCTTGCTATCTAAACCACCTAACACAAATGCAACACTGTCTTTCATCATTTATGTAGTAAACTTAATAAATTATAGATTCTGAAAGTGGATTAAATACACTGCTCCCTCCATATTTTGCTCCCGGAAAACTTGCAAACATGCTAGTTACATGGGTCAAGCATGGATCACTTTTTGTTTATGACAAAAACAAAATATGCCCCTATTTACTGAACCTGAAGAAAATTGTTATCAGACTTTATGTCAATGAAACCTTGATATAACACTTGGTTTATTATCAAAAATGGTGGGTAGTGCCCGGAAGTTTGAATTAACATCAAGAAATTCTTGACTTTTAATAAGAAGTCAAATGTTTTCCAAACAACATTCTAAGTACACCATAAATGACAATATTGGACACAATTTTGATCAATGAAAAGGTCACTAATGTCTTTCAGAGGCAATGTTTTAATAAATAAATACCAATATTAAATAACTTTTGTCATGTGGAATTCATGTTTTGGTTCTATCTTTTAAGTCAGTTTTAGTGTAATCATCATAAATGCAATATTGCCTCATGTCTAAATGTCAATCTACCATCGCAGTCATGTCCATGAGCATTTCTCTGAGAACCTAATTAAGTACCAACCTTGTTCTGATCTCCAACTTTCAGATTAGTATTTCTTGTATTGTTATTACACAACTTAAATAACACAATCTAATGTTATTTCATAAAATTTATTTGAAATAAGCACACATGTAGTCTGTCTAATTTATTTTCCTGCCTGTTATAAATCTTACCTGTTTGTCAATGAGCTCACCAAATCGTGGACTTTTGTCTTTGAGTAGTGTGACAAGATCCTTGTAAGAATCTCCAACTTTAGTGTAGTTCAACTCTCCAGCTTTCATGGGATCCAGACCCTATAAATTTTGAAACAAAGACGTCACATTTTGCCAATTACTGTCAGTGACGATACTACAGAGTGATTAAAATTTAGTAAATCTTGAATTTTAGCATACTGGAAAATAATATAAAGTTTTGCTATAATGGACATGCATCATCTGAACAAAAGTGTTCTTGACTCCTTGCATGTGCCACTATGTTATACAGACAAAATGAAGTGTACTTCTTTTTTCAAACAAGGAAACTATCAAAGTACAAAACACATAAACCAGCCCATAAAGGATTAAGATAAGAAACTATGAATCACAATATTTCATTTTCTTTAAACAAATTCTATGATCCTTCATGCCACTTGTCAATTTGAAATCCGTATTATGGTAGCCACTAAAATCTCACCCGTTACAAATTTTAGAATCGTCTATTAAGGCTTGGTTGATTTCAGAATCATCTTTCCATGTAATTTTGATGTTGCAATTGTCTGTCCAGATATGTTGATTTCAGACTTGTCTGTCAAGGTATCTATTGATTTCAGACTTGTCTGTCAGATACCTGTTGATTTCAGACTTGTCTGTCCAGATATCTGCTGATTTCAGACTTGTCTGTTGAGATATATTTTGATTTCAGAATTGTCTGTCCAGATATATTTTGATTTCAGAATTGTCTGTCCATAAATGTTGATCTCAGAATTGTCTGTCCAGATATATTTTGATTTCAGATTTGTCTGTCCAGATATCTGTTGATTTCAGACATGTCTGTCCAGATATTTGTTGATTTCAGAATCGTCAGTCCAGATATTTGCTGATTTATATGTCAAATGTGTAATGATATTTTTAATGATCACATAAATTTTGTGTCAAGTGAGTTATTTATTCAAGGTAGGTAATGGTTATATATTAACAGGTTGACAACTCTTTTAGAAAATGCTGGACAGATTTGACCACAGCTTTATTTATTATCACAACAGTTTTGCATCATATGAATTAGTTGTGCTTGTAGTAGATGAGACATTACCACCCAAAACAAGATCTGTCATTTTACATCATGTTCTGAATGCAGCTCATAGTAGTACCTTTTAAAAACTAGACAATCAATCAATGCTGAAATACAAAATATCACTTGGTAAGCGCTTGATTCTGGTGGTTGATCTAGGAATTGCTAGCAAGTAATTGATTTTAGTGGTGGATCTATAAATCACTTCATAAATTAATGCTTTTTGTGACTGATCTAGAACTCAATTAGTATCTACTTCATTCTGGTGACTGATCTAGAAGTCATGAAGTAAATGCTAGATTCTGGCAGTTGATCAAGGAATTATGAGGAAGTACTTGATTTTGGCAACTGATCTAGATATCATGAAGTAAATGCTTGATTCTGGCAGCTGATCAAGGAATTATAAGGATGTACTTGATTTTGGTTACTGATCTAGAAATCATGAAGTAAATGCTTGATTCTGGCAGTTGATCAAGGAATTATGAGGAAGTACTTGATTTTGGTGACTGATCTAGAAATCATGAAGTAAATGCTTGATTCTGGCAGTTGATCAAGGAATTATGAGGAAGTACTTGATTTTGGTGACTGATCTAGAAATCACGAAGTAAATACTAGATTCTGGCAGTTGATCAAGGAATTATGAGGAAGTACTTGATTTTGGTGACTGATCTAGAAATCACTTGCTTGATTCTAGTGTATGACCTAGGAATTACTAGCAAGTACTTGATTTTAGTGGCTGATCTAAAAATGAGTAAATACTTGCTTTTTGTGACTGATTTATAACTCACATAGTATGTGTTTTGATTCTGGTTGTTGACCTAGGAATTACAAGCAAGTACTTGATTTTGGTGACTGATCTAGAAATCACATAGCAAATGCTTGATCTAGAAATCAATTAGTAAGCCCTTGATTTTGGTGGCAGATCTAGAAATTAATCAGTAAGTGCTTAATTTTGGTGGCTTATCGAGAAATGAAGCACTTAATATGATCAGTAGGAGCTATTTAACATGACAGTTCCTGGTTTAGTTTAGTGCCCGTCGAATCGTCTGAGCACAATTTTTACATACCTGCTTAATCTGAATGGGGGATTTATTTAATTATGGATTCATTAAATTGTACATTTTGGAAAAAACACTGTTGATTACCCACCATCCTTCCAATCCCAGCATCATCTGATTTTTAAAAGAAAAGATTTGCTTTGCATTGATAATTTTTTTCTACAGATTGTAACAGTCAGAGGGTTAAAGTGTACATCAACATCTAAAATGTTCTTCTAAAATTTTAAAACTTAAACAGTTTTTAACAAAATCGTTTCATTCCTGACTGCTGAATGATTTGCACATCAGCTGTCATAACAACACTCCAAACAAAAATTAATGATCTTCACAACAGCAGTTGGGGAACAAATTGGGTCAAGAAAAGAGGACGTTGGATCTGATAATCCCTGAGTTTTTCTCAATACATGGCACTTCCATTCTGATATCACAGCATGCAAATTTCAATCCTGTTTACACCTGGAACACACTGCTTGGTTTGCCTTATTTAAAATGTCTAATATTTCATGAATGCGCATCATACGGTGGTACTGTAACAATTAAGCAATGACTATTCATCGACGTGCCAGCAAATTAAACTGAATAATCACCATTTAAAGGCACCTTTAATAAAATTCTAAACAATGACACCTACAACTGAAATCATTGGTACAACCAGCCTACATAACCTATATGACTTGTTCTTTAGTAGTATACTTTTAGTGACCCACTGGCTTCTTAGAATCAATGTATTTTTTTCTTTTCAATTCTTGCTGTTGTATATTTGTTATGGGTGGATAACAATGTATATAACAGAAGATGGTGATTTCCTTGGGAGGTAAATATGAATCAAAGATGCTCTCCTGTCAATTAAACTTATTAATGACACATAGCCTGTACAACACAAAGCATATACAACGGAAAGCTGATACAACACATATCCTATACAATAGAAAGCCTATACAACACATAGCATAGACAATGGAAAGCCTATACAATGGAAAGTCTATAAAACACATAGCCTATACAATGGAAAGCCTATACAACAGGAAGCCTATACAACACATAGCCTATAAAAAGGAAAGCAAACTAGAGTCTGTACATACATTGTTGAGATAATATCCACTGGTGTTGGCTGTGATATACATAGTGTCACCATCACGAGGCTTGACGACAAGGTAGCAGATGTCACCATGGAGCTGTCGCCATGGCTGAGCCCTGCACCCATTCTTGAAAACATAGCCATCCCCTACAAATCAAATTAAACCATTTATTATATACTGAAGCATGAAAATTGAAGTCGGAAACTGAATTATCCATGATAGATAGGTTGATGGATGAGAGTATGGATCAATAGGCAGATGAACTAACAGAGAGCATATCATGATTCAGACACATTACAGAGAATACATAAATATAATTCAATTATGGTCAATTCATTATTTCCTAAATGAAATGTATTTAAATAATATATGATTAAATTTCAGCATGATTTTACTGAGTTTGAGATCAGCCCATCAAAAGAGTCTTTATTTTTGTAACACATTTTTGTTTGGCTTATTGCAGTCACAACAATCTTTACTTTTGTAACACTTTGTTTGATTGGCTGATTGTAAAACTGACGCTCAGATTTAAGCTAATACATTTTATGATCTTTGAGCACAAATCATACAAATTTAACCTCATCGTAATTCAGATAATTTGACTTGAATGATCAGAAAATTGCGAAACAATGAAAATTAACATACAAATATTACAGAATCATACATTCTGTAGTATCTTACCAAAATATTCAATACTGTCCAAGACATATTTGTCATCATCTTCCCCTGACAGATCTTTTAGAATAGACACTTCTCCATCCACTGATACTGGGGTCAACCTCACATCTCTGAAAATGTTTAGCATTATATATATATATATATATATATATATATATATATATATATATATATATATATATATATGTAACAATGTGGAAATGTGTGTTAGATATATTCAACAATGGAATGTCAACAAATGAATAACTAACTCTGTGTTGGATTTATTCAACAAAGGAATGCCTAAGAAACTGATTCTTGTCTTGATATAAGAAATACACAGCAAATGAAACAATTGCAAGTTGAAAATGTACAGCAATCATATTGTCAGCTGTAAGACTAACGTTCATGACATGAGGAAAGTTGACTTTTGAATGAGTTCAGTTAATCATTTTGGTTTTTGTACACCATGCACATGTTTATAAATTTTGGTAAATGTTGCAGCCTCACCCATGATAAACTTTAATGCTCCAGATAGTCTGTTATGTTCAAGACACTCAATGATGCTCCTAATACTTTGTGATACTCATGATACTCACTGATGTTCATGATCCTAATTTTGTGATGCTCATAATACTCTGATGTTCATGATACTAATTTTCTCATGCTCATGATACTCTGTTATGCTCATCATAATCATTGATGCTCATGATACTCAATGATGGTCTTAATACTCATGATATTCAATGATGTTCTTAATACTCATGCTACTCAGTGATGATTATGCTGCTCACTCAGTGATACTTCTAATAATTACCTAACATTGCTCATGGTACTCACTTAGCAATGCCATTATACTGACTGATGCTAATATGGCTCATGATACACTTAATAATACTTTTAGTGCCCACTTAGAAATGCTTATCATTCTCAGTGAGTGTCATGATAATGATCTTCATGATACTTATAATGTTCACTTAGTGGTGTGAAGATTCTAGTGCCCTTGATACTCATGATCATGATATTCAATTAGCAATGCATATAATGTACCCTTTGTGGTGATCCTCATACTCACTTAGTGATGTTTATAATGTACTTTTTGTTGTGATCTTGATACTCAGTGATGTTTATGATGTACCCTTTGTGGTGAACCTGATACTCACTTAATGATGCATACAATGTACCTTTTGTGGTGATCCTGATAGTCAGTGATGCATATAATGTACCCTTTGTGGTGATCTTGATACTCACTTAGCGATGTTTATAATGTACCCTTTGTGGTGGCCCTGATAATCACTTCGTTATGCTTATAATGTACGCTTTGTGGTGATCCTGAAATTCACTTAGTGATCATTATAATGTGCATTTTCTGGTGATCCTGATACTCACTTTGTTATGCTTATGATACTCTGGTTGAGCAGCTGTTGGTCCAGTCTCAGAAGCTGCAGCCGAAGTTTGAGCTGAGTTTTCTTCATCTCGATCTCAGCTTGTTTCTCTGTATTCCCCTCATTCTCAGCACTAACACTCTGTTTAGCAAGAGTTTCAATCTCTTTGGTGATTTCTTCAATGAATCTGTTAATACATAAGCATAAAGATTCATGAACTGATTGCATATTGTACACTTGTCAGGTAAGTACTCCAAGACCTTGATGCATATTGTACACTGCAAATTTGAACTGCATAGTACCAAAGAAAAACTTGATTTGTTCATAAAAAACATGTATCTTTACTAAGCTGTAATGGGTGGGTGGGTACATTTTATGTTCTTTCTGCAGCTCTATGATGATCAAGATTTAGAAATTTGTTATATTGATGGGAACACTAGCAGTCATGGGTTGGAGAATGTCTCCTGGAAGCGCACAAACCGTGCAGCAATTACGATTGTTAAAAATCATAAATAAATGCTTGGTCATTTGGCTTTCTTCTATATTTCTTTAATTAACCATCAAATAATGTTTAATACCTTCAAACTGATTATTTATCAATGCATATGTAACTGAAAATTTGTCCATACTTAAATTTTGTTTAGTTTCCCAAAAATGCTGTCACAGCAGATCTTGCATCCTATGCTGGAATGCAAATAATCTTTAAAACTGCATAAAAACACCAAATATTTTATATAAATTCTCCCAGTATTGCATGATGATTGTATAGTGTGTATATTTTGAGGGTCACTGGTTTAAGCCAGTATTTTGTCTTCCTGCTGCTTCCACCCATAATACCAATATTTACATGTAATATCTTACAAGAGCACTGTTATCTCCATGCTTTTTAAAACATCTTGCAAATATTATAGTATGCTCAGTCTCTCCATCTGTCTACCTGCCACCACATCACCACATCTGTCTACCTGCCACCACATCACCACATCTGTCTACCTGCCACCACATCACCACATCTGTCTACCTGCCACCATATCACCACATCTGTCTACCTGCCACCACATCACCTAACAAATGCTGGCTGGAAATTCATGAAAACTGTACTTATGTTGCCCATGTGGAAACTATCTCTGAGAAAGATGCTATCTCTGACTCCCACCCCAGGTGTCTCTGTGTGGAATTCAAAACATCCCAAAAAAGTTTCAGTTTCAGTGAATTTTCAAATATCTTCTAACCAAACATCATGTGTAAAGTCGTACCTGTAAGGTGTATCTTCTGTGCTTTGGATTGTGAATTATGACCCTTGGGTCACCATCTGGGGGTGGATGTAGGTACTGAGGGATGTTCAAAACGTGCAGTAAACTGTTTTGAAATTTGTGTTTGCAAGCTGCAATTGCACTAATTTAATTTCTTATACATTATACACATGAAATCAACAACATGTTTTTCATTCTTTACACTTGTCTTAACTGATGGCACTCTTCACCTCTATGCTTCCTTCCTTCTTTCCCACTCCACATTCTCCAAGAAAAACAGTTACATTTTTCATTCTTAAAAGCAAGATGATTTCTTTGAAACATTTGAGAATATCCATATAATTTAAAAAAAACCCCAAAAAACAAACATAATACCACTTGTACAGTACTGTAAATCTATTATCTATTTTACCTGAAAATTGAGTTGTCATCACCTTCAACCGTGGCAAATCTCTCACCCAACATGTTTACTACTGGATCCCTGTTAGCTGTCCAAGTGGAACAAAAATGAATCTGCCATTACATAAATTCCTTATCATCAAAACAAGATTTGTTTTGCATTCAGTTATAATATTACAGACCTAATCCAGATCCAATCACCCAGAATAATGTTGTAATTTAATAGTTCCAGCTAGTAATATTACCTTTTTCATTAAAAAGCCATTACTCAGAAATATACGTATTTAGCTTTCGTGCTATACAATAAGACAAGATTAATGTTCTAACGATACAAAGAGAAAGAACTGTAAAATAACGTTTAGGAAAATAAATCATTCAGTAAACATAAAATGGAGAAAGAAAGAATTCTGTAGAAAAAGTACATAAAATAACAGATAAAGGTAGAAAATATAAACTCCTTCAAAGATTGGGTCAAAAACTGGAATATAAACTGCATTCTCTCAAAAAGTCTATCATTTTCTATCATGGTATATCATCATAAATCCATAACTGAATGTGCATAAAAAACTTTTGTTTTATGTTTTAGTTGATACACTTGACAAGAATGTGTTTGGATGAAAGCTTCAGTTTTATGTAGATGTACAACTGCATATTTATATAAAAAGATTATTTATTTAATTATTAATTAATTTATAATTTATTTATCTAGTAAGCTGTACATGCTTTTGTAAGGATGCACAAGTATATAATGACCACAAGTAGCTGATAACTGAACTGCTCAGCTGTTTGTGTTATGGTATGACTCATTGGCAGATGGTCACATACAGTTAACAGGTCAAATTACATTCTAAACCGTTTTTTACTATCTGGTCATAATTGATTATTGCATGCTTTGTTTAAATTCTGAAAATGAATGAAAGTAAAATATATTTTTGAGCATTTACACAGAAATAAAAAAGAATCCTACTATCTGGACCAGCCTGGGTCAGCTACCCATGGTGTGTCCTTGGGTAAGCACTTTAATCCCATTAACCTTGGTGCTAAATAACCTACTTGTGTTGCTTTACCATAAGGCATCAAACCAACCAAACAACAGAAATAGAAAAATAAGAAGCAATTTTAATGGAATAATTGTGAGGTTTTTTTAAAAGAAAATGATAGCACTTTTATCACAACGAAATAAATTTTCTGAATGCTGAACTTTTCCAATTATTCCATATCTTTAAGGGAAATTTAATAACACATCATTTGACATCTTAAGTACCTTCTAGACAGCTTCTAACTTCTGAAAGCTTCTTCTCACTGGCCATTCTGAGGACTGCCTCAGCATACTCCAGGGTCATGATGCTGATCATGTACTCTTGTGCCCCTGATTTCTTCAGTACCAGAAGTGGGTGATCACCCTTGTCATTTTGAGCCTCTGATACAACCTCTTCTCCTCTGAAGATCAATGAGAGAATGTCAGATTTTTTCTGTCATGTTTCATTGCAATAACATAAATGAGAGACTGTCAGATTCTTTCTATCATGTTTCATTACAATAAGATCAACAAGAGAATTTCAGATTTTTTCCATCGTGTTTCATTGCAATAAGATAAA
Source organism: Megalonaias nervosa (assembly GCA_016617855.1). Lineage (NCBI taxonomy): Eukaryota > Metazoa > Mollusca > Bivalvia > Unionida > Unionidae > Megalonaias > Megalonaias nervosa. The sequence goes on along the minus strand of JAECUM010027071.1, from coordinate 24,508 downwards.
TGAGAGAATGTCAGATTTTTTCAATCGTGTTTCATTGCAATCAGTGAGAGAATGTCAGATTTTTTTTATCATGTTTCATTGCAAAAAGATCAATGAGAGAATGTCAGCATTTTTTCCATCATGTTTCATTGCAATAGCATCAATAAATGTCAGATTTTTTTATCATGTTTCATTGCAAAAAGATCAGTGAGAGAATGTCAGATTTTTTCCATCATGTTTCATTTCAATAACATCAATGAGAGAATGTCAGATTCTTCCTACCGTGTTTCATTACAATAATATCAATGAGAGAATGTCAGCATTTTTTCCATCATGTTTCATTGCAATAGCATCAATAAATGTCAGATTTTTTCTATCATGTTTCATTACAATGAGATCGACAAGAGAATGTCAAATTTTTGTCTAAGATCAATGAATGTGAGATTTTTCTATTGTGTTTCATTGCAATAAGATCAATGACATCATGTCAAATTTTTTCTATCATGTTTCATTACAATAAAATCAATGAGAGACTGTAAGATTTGTTCCATCATGTTTCGTTGCATTAAGATTCAAATAAGTTTATTAAAGAGATAATGAAATATCTGGATTCAATGAATCATCTGTCAATACATCAATCCAAGATTCCATTATAATTCAATTAATCCATGCAGTAAAAATTGCCCAATATTTATATAAACAATGAACGAGTCTGTGTATTGGAATCTATTTAAACAACAATTTTCATTCAAGAGGAAATCAGCAACATATCCATACTTTACTCCTTGTAGTACTTTTGCATCATCCTCAAGAATGCTCTACTGGTAGGTAACCGAAAAGCATCCATCATGAAGATGCAAAAGACTAGAATGCAAGTGAAAAATATCCATGATAACAATGTGAAGGTATATATATATATATATATATATATATATATATATATATATATATGCTATCTCTATTATTTCTATATCTGCAGAAGTAAACAGACAAAGATACCCAACTGGGCGGTTACATAAATTATTCCTCTTATAAATGAAGGCTATGTCTAAGTATTAAGAACTTGTAGTTGGAATGTTATCATTAAATAAGTTTAAAACAACCTGATATCAAGCCTGTACAAGCCTAATTGAGTGGTCAGAAAACTTTGTCTTTTGATAACGATTATCAAAATTAAACATGGAACAAAATATGAAAGATTAAATATTAAATTAATTAATAATTAATAATGAATTAATAATTTTACAAATATTTTGATTACCTATCTGTATATCCAGCTCCTGATAGCATATCTGTCCTCAGTGATGATGGCCATGTTAAGGGACTCTTGAAATTTAGTTTTGCCTCCTCAGGATATTTCGCACCAAAGCCTTCAATCCACTGGATGATGGTGTTCAGTAGTTCTTCATTCAGCTTGGTAAATTCCAGTTTTCCACCAGAGCCACCTTTGGCAGAGGTCCACTGGGCAGCTCGTTGCAAAGCCTGACCCATCTTGTTCGTTTGGCAAGGCTATGAAAAATTATTATTTTGTTACAGAAAACTGTTCCCAAAGATATCTTCAAGGAATATTGTGAATGGGAAACTGGACCATAACTGCCAAAGATACTGTAAATTGAGACTTGACCCATTACTCACAGGACATTGTGAATGGGAACCTTGCCCATTACTTCCAGGTATATTAATGTGAATGGTGATCTGACCGATTACTTGGGGAAAAAATTAAACTATTGAGTATAAAATATAAAGCCCAATGGCATAATCCTGCTATTGCCTTATCTGGGAGAACAGTTCTTCACCCTTGAAGATAAATTGGAAAAAAATTGTCAGGTACAGGAAATATTAAAATTTTGGTTACCCAGATGCTTGGCAAACTGTAGCTGAAATATGTGCATAGATTTATGATTATACTCTTGGTCTGACACATATAAGAGATACCTAACTATGACTAACTTAGGTTCTCCATAGGATTTCAAAAACTGTAGTCTGGGACTATCTATGGTATTTTAAAAACTGTAGTCTGGGGCTCTTTCCTGAAAAATAATCTTAAGTTCCAGCCATAAAAAATGGAGTCCACATAACAAGACCTTTTTTCCATGCAAGACACTCAAGGCATTATGCATGTATTGTCTCCAATATAAATGTCATCAAAATACTCATACTAATTCATTTTGAAATAATCAGCATTACTGAAAAAGAATGAAAATCAAAGGCTATTGAAAACAGTGATAATTTTGATTGTTACATTACAGCTATAACAAATCCATACCATTCAGTAATTTTGTGTGCAGCTAGACGGAATTAAAGTCACATTTCCAAATTACTGCCTTTAATCTTCATGTCAGATAAATAAGTTCACAAAGACACTTGAAGAAGAAACAACTGACCATATTCCATAAACTTGTTCTCATTTCATGTTTGAGCAGCACATAACATACTCCATTCACTTAATCCTTAAACAAACATTATCAAACTTATAAACTGCACACTGATGATCAAAATCCTAAAGTTCAAGGCCTTAATCTTCCATCACTATTATCAATTTCATCTTTTAAATTTGCATGGTTCTTTCTCTTAATATGATTATCTGACAAGAAACATCACTCACATGCCAAGAATGTTATAGTTTAATCCAGCAACATCATAGCCAAAGCGTTAAAGACTAGAATCAGTTGCCATGGTTAAAGCACATATTTGAAAATTGCACAAAAACAAAAGTATCTCTCTCTGGACATAACAACAAAAAAATCTGATAATTAACATGGAAATTGTAGTGCTCTGACAAACAAAATAAATCAGGTACATATTTGTGAAGAATATTAAGAAGTTCTTGAATCATGGCACTATATTCCTAAATATCATATGTAATAAAATGCAAGTATTCCAAGTATCACAGGTCAGTTTAAAGTATGATGGACTCAAGAATGATGCTTATGAAAGTGAGGTGTCAAAACATTCTTGAGTGTAATTAGTCCATTGATCAAAGCAATGATAATGCCATTACAGCCAATTAACAGGTGTCTTAATCCCTTTATCTAGTAAGCTGTCATATACAGCTTCACCTGATCCTCTTACACTCACTTGGACCCTCTGATGACCCTGGCACGCAATCTTTATGGCCACCTACATGCTGACCTTCTACTTTGACTAGGTGACATCCTGGCCTATTTGAATCTGTTTGCCTTCAGTTTCCAGTGATTACAAGTAAACTTTTCTTATGCATGTATTACTCATTTCTTGACTAAGGTACATCAAAGATGAGTTAATAGCAGCATTTTCTTTTTCTATTTTTATTTTTTAAAAAAAGCAAAACTCCAGTTTAGAAACAAATTGAACAAAACATTAAAAATAAGTATTTTCAATATCCTGACAGCAATTGCATTCATAATAATCAGAATAAGTATGTGAGATAATATGGGAGCATCAATAATTTCCACCGAGTCTGGCAAGAAAATGTTAATCACTGCTGAAAGTAATCTTTGACGGCTGAGTTTATCTAAGGGGGTGGTGAGAAAAAGAACATGCCAGAAAACCTGAGATCCGTCAAGAACACCCCTTGCAGTTCAAATAGGGATGCAATTTATCACTACTGTTTTCCATAGCTTTTCCAATACATTTGTAAATAGATGTACAGTCATTATATTCAGAGATGTTGTGTTTATCAATAAAAGAAAGCGCTCGAGGGAAATGTCGATATAAACCTATTTATTAACCATTGTCAGGATACACGTATTTGAACACTGACTGAGCCATATTAACGCTTAAAGATCGACTAGACAAAAAATTCCATCACCTTAAGAAGTCGTGAAAATTTCAAGCTTTCCAGTCAACAGTAAAAACTCATACCAATACCTAATTGTGATTAATCTGTTATGTTGCACTTACTCTTTATGCAAGAACTTCGACAATATTCAGTCTGCTTTACAAACCACAGAACCAACGTATTTTGGTCCGTTGCTAGGTTTTACTGCCCATGCGTAAAAGGAAACACTGATTCTAGACTGGTACCCAGATATGCTTTTCGCACGCAATTAGCAGAATGTAGGTCTCGGCCGGGAACCAGGCTACACTTGCTCGCAATACTATTTCTTAAAACTAACGCTGAATCCGGAATGAAAAAGATCAATGCCCTAGAAAACACGATATATATTTTTTTTCGACAGCTAACTAGATAGGTGACTAAGCTTAGAGCCAATAACTCTTCAACCCTGGCTTGACCTGAGTATAAAAGTAACATACGTGCTCACTAATTTACAAAAGAATGAAGGATTACATTCGCAAGATAGGTTCAAATAGGAACAGTCCGTACATATGATATATGTACAAGTGAAAGTGTTAATAATAATAATAATAATAATAATAATAATAATAATAATAATAGAACCAAGAAGAACTTTAAAAGATTGTAATTATACACAACTGAATGAATAATTAACTAAATGACCCAATTATTTAATTGAAGACTATAGGAATGATTTTGTTTTATTTCAGTTGCGCGTGGCTACCCGTTACGAATCTTCTTAATTTAAACTGGTTGGTTTCAGTATTTTTAGCCTGCGTATCCAGTAAAATTCCTTTCCTTTCCTGGTTTTGGAACTCCAGTCGTGGTTCTGGACAATTGCAATTAGTATAATTGGGAAAGTGAAATGTTCTGCTACTGAACTTTTATCCAGCTTCTTTGTCATCCAATCAGTTTTATGAAGAGTCCTTCTGTGTAGTTTTTCAGTTTCTCCAGTATACCGATAGCAGTAAATCTTACACGTCATGAAATAAATTACATTCTCGGTTTTGCATGTCTTGTATTGATGTATGTTCATTTTTTCGCTCTTCGCTGTGCTAGAGAATGCGACTTTTTGTTCTCTAGCATATGTTGACATGTTTTTGTCACCACAGAGTCCAGCTGTGCCAGCTCTGACTAGAATGTTTCTGAGGTTCCTCTTTCTGCGGTAGGCTACGACTGGTTAGTCCGGGATGATTATCTTGAGTGCATCACACAATTCCACGACTTTTGCCATCGTTTCTTGATTATTTGTTTTGTCACATCTTCGCTAGCCAAGATTCTAATATGTTAACCCTAGCTACACCTTGGCGGATCGAGCAGATATTTCTGTGCTTCGGGTCTGTGAATTTTATTGGATGCGGCGGCAAGTCACTGCATCCAATCAAAATTAAGTTGCTCCAATTTGAACACTGTTCCTACATGATCGAGACAAGGGGAGCACACAACTTGAACTGACTCATAAATAAGCAATTTTCCAGTACCGGTCCGTGTTTGTACAAACACCTTTCACTCAAATACACCTGTGATGGCTTATCTCTGGTACGTAGTCATACTGTCGATGTTTAACTTACAAAGTATCCTTTTGAAGTCAATTGCCTCCACCGTTTTCGGCTGATCTATAATGCACCGCTGTTACACTCTATTGGTTAGTTGGCATTACATACTAAGGGAGGCAACTTGTCAAACCCAACAGATGTTTCTAGGACAAAGCACTAAAATATCTGCTCGATCCGCCAAGGTGTAGATTTGGATAACATATCGAAACCTTGGCTAGCGAAGATGTCTGTGAACATAAATGGCTTTTATTGATCACTGTTATCAAATTAAAATGACTAATTACTTAGTAAAGTTGATTCATTACGAGATATTTTTTTAATTTTTTCTGACCAGTGGATTTTCAGTCGTTTACACGACAGAATTCAAAATGAACATGAGAGACATTTATTTAAAGCTGTGGTCAATTAGTCAACATACAAGCAGAAAATGATACTTAAAGGATATTTCTGACTTGCAAAGTCAAAAAAGTACAAAACAAAGTCATTCTTTAATGATTTCATTATATTAAACCAGCAATCTATTACTGTGAAATAAATTTGCAAATGAGGTGGGATTATCATGCATTTGTTACCTTCCACGTTTGTTCAAATGACATTATTTATTTGACTTACGCATGTCATGTGAAAACAAATGTTAAAATTGAATAGTCATAGATGTTGTAGCAAATGAACATTATAACAAAATGTTTGGATTGCATATTTGTTAGTCATGCTTTCGACGTTAAACTTATCCTTTTGATGTCAATTGTATCCACCATCTTCAGCCAATGTATAATGCACCGCTGTTATACGCTGTATGTTAGCTGACATTACATACTAAGGGAGGCAACTCATTAAATCCAATAGATGTAGCTAGGACAAAGTACTCAAGTATCTGCACGATTCGCAAAGGTGTAGATATGGTTAACATATCGGAACCTTGACTAGCGAAGATGTCTTTGTCGTTGCCTCGGTTCATCACAGATTCAGACAACTCCTCGGGCCCTTTCGAATGATTATCGCCTGTGCAAATTGTACAGTCTCATTGCCGAGATGTTCCGAATAGAATGCTTTCTATGACAGCTGGGAAGTTCCGAATGCAATGTCTTGATTGACATCTGGTTGGGAGAAGAGATGTTGTTCTTTATCAGTTGGCATATATATATCTATGCTTTATGCTTTGTACATTTCTCTGATATTCAAACACGTAGGCGGAAAAGGCAAGAATGCCTCTTGACTACTGTCTTATGCGATTAGTGTTTGTTTTGTCGATGAAAATTCTTTCTTTCCATGACGAAGACTTTGTTTAGCTCGATATGTTAGGGAAGTGATTTGTGTTTGCACCGTTATCAATATGAGAGAGAGAATAGGATTCAACAGTTTCCCGTCTATTCGGACTTAGCAAGCTATGTCTGGAAAATATACAAAACCTTAGCACAATATTTATTTACGAATGAATGAATATATATATATATATATATATATATATATATATATATATATATATATATATATATACACACACACACACACACAGATTCATCCGCAAATGTAATTTTGTGTGATTTCTCTGTCTGTCTGTTTCTGTTACTAATATTTATTTATCTATTTATTTCTATTACTACTCATATTCTTCTTCGTCTGAATTTTCTTCTTCATCTTTTCTTTTTTGCTCTTCTTATCATTACTTTTGTTTTTTAATGTTTTTGTTTCTGTTGCTTTTGTTTTTGTCGTCGCCTTTGCCATGATCTTGTTATAAACGTACATAAAAATTAATCCGTTGTATTATGCTGGCAGAAAGGTGAATGAAAATTCATCTGTTTAACGTATGTGCATTGTGGGTAAATCGTTCATCTTGACACAAAAATAAAAAAAAAAAATATAGAAATTGATGGAAGTATTTTTGTTTATGTTAATTTCCAGGACCATGTTATGTACAGTGGAACGAAATATGATTTGCCGATTCATTTAGATGAAATGCTTACATAATATTTTCTTTCATACTCGAAGATAAGGATACGGGTAAGAATTTAATCTTCATTGTGTTTTCCCGCAGATTCAATGCAGATGCGTACTTCTTAGTGCTTTCATTGTGATTTCCTACAAATTCCACTCAGATATTTATTGATCAGTGCCTTCATTGGACTTCCCACAAATTCCACGCAGACGCATACTGCTTAATGCCTTTATTTTGATTTCCCACAAATTCCACTCAGATATTTACTGATCAGTGCCGTCACTGTGATTTCTCACAAATTCCACCCCGGTACGTACTGCTCAATAAGATGAATCTTATATTATATGACAATGGATTTTGATAGCCAATGCTATCCAGAGATCATATCGAGAATAATGAATGATTGCTTATGAACACAATTATACTGCGACTCGAACGCAATATTTATCGCGTTTGAGTGCCATAATGTTACGTGCGCGCGAACTATTATTGAGCGTGAAGGCAATATTATTATTAGCCAACGCATTATTTTTTACGCATTATTTACAGCGTGCGATCGCACACCTTTTCCTGGAATTCTTACATTAACCGCTTAAACATTGCGTGTGCTCTTATTAGTATTGTGTTCCGCTATTTCGCACGCAGTATTATCGCTTTCACTTTGTGATGAATATTGCGCATATCATGTTTCTATCTTTCGCTCCGTAGCAAGCATTATTATTATTATTATTGATTCATCTCTCCCGTCACTTACCTAACGTAAAAATTTAGCCAAACCAAGAAATTATGTTTTGTTTCATCCTTGGATGGTTTGTTGTTAGACTAAATACACACGGAAAGTTTTGTTATAACGACCTGATAACTTAACCCGATACTATATAAGTAATCTCGTTTTATCTCGACGAATTGTCATCCAATGTTTCCTTGTGTTGGACATTGTTTTTAACATAACAATGGTTTACGAAAACAGCAACGTGAAGATTGCCAGAAACTTAATGCTCACGCCCATTTTTTCTGGATTTATAATATATGACCAACAAAAACATTCTCATTTCAGAATTATGAAAGATGAAACAATTATGATATTTCATGAATAAGAGATTTAATTTATAAAATTAATAAAAAAGGTGAATTATGTAATTACCATAGATAAAGATAAGATAATAATTTGTCAAATGAGCTTTGTGAGTTTACACTGCAGATATCTCAGCCACACACACACACACACACACACACACACACACACACACACCAACGTGGAATACAGGTTCATATCATCAAGTGAGTTCGATAATGAGCGATATCCATGCATATTAATGACGTGATATTGCAACTGATCAGATATCAAGCTAGGTCCACCAATATTATGGATATGGCGTGTATCTGACTGGCTGAACTTGTGTCCATTCTAGATTTTGAGTAAGCTTGGTAAATATGTAGTCAGGTGAGGTTTTCGTACAAGTCAGTAACATCAGAGTTGCTATTATAGCGGTCCCTGTCTCGAATGCTTTTTCTCTCGCGTATTTATCATTTATTGACCGATTCTCGATAAACCCGAGATTTTTGTGCATGATTTTAGTTTGTTCAATTAGTTTGATGAACATTACAATGCAAACAATTGCAGACACTGCTGTTACAATGCAGACAGTTACATACATTGCTGTTACAATGTATACAATTACAGACACTGCTGTTACAATGCAAACAATTAGAGACACATGTTGCAATGCATACAATTACAGACACGTCTGTTACAATATATAAAATTAAAGACACAACTGTTACAATGCATACAATTAGAGACACTGCCGTTACAATGCATAAAATTACATACACTTCTGTTACAGCACATACAGTTACAGACTGCTGTTACAGTGCATAAAACTGGAGACACTGCTGTTACAGTGCATACAATTACATACGTTGCTGCACTATTGTGCCTTAAAATCAAAATATTAAAAGAGTTTTACTAACAATCTGAGAATATTAATGAAAATTAGAAATAGTTCTCAAATCGCATTCATCTGAAACATTTTTTTTTTCTTCCAAAAATAGACAATTCTCTCCTAAGCCACATGATCTTGACTATTGAGAATCATAGGTTTGGAGTTACAGATTTCTTTCTCTTGCAAACAATTATGAAGACTAGGGATAACAAATATACGCGTAATTATCAACACAGCAATGGATAATATCTTGCAAACTAATAATAATAGGAAATCGAATAATTTTTCATTTATAAATAGCAGCAGAGAGGGTGGACCCTACAACTTTGCAGAGACCTTATTTTTGAAAATTAAGGGTTCCCTGAAAAAAAAAAGAAGTTTTTGTCTTAATAATGAAAACTTCTTTAATTGACCAGATTTTTTCTGATTTTTTCACGTGCTGGTCACTACGCGTATGTCGTCCACCCTCTCTGCTGCTATGGCTTTTATCCAAAAATTGTATCAAGTCCGTTACGATATCTTGACCTCGGATCATGTAAATTTATTGTTACAAAACCAAAGGGAGCAGCTTGTGCTTTTGAAAAGAAATTTTTAAATTTGTTCATGTCCATGTCGCCTGAACACCAAGTATAATAAATATTTTGCAGTGTATGATTATCTACGCCATTAAACACAACTAAAATGTTACAGTTGTCTCTGATTACTTTTGGAATTTGTGTATATCTCTGTGTAACATAAATCACGTCTGTATTTTTATGTCTACCTCGCGAAAATATTCTAGCTGGATTTGATTGTTTGTCCAGCATAACATCATCATACACTATTAAATTATTAATAAATACATCCAGATCATTTACGGATGGCGCTTCATCAATATCAGTAATAAAGTCTATGACATTGTCTTCATGTAACGATTTTGAGTTTTCATTAAAATCTTTAAGTACTTCGTAACATCGCTGATCATCTACAGATGGCGCTATCAAATACAATTTATCCCACTTCAGCCATCGCATTATTAGATTAAGCAGTAATTGCGTCTTCCCACTTCCAGATGGGCCTATTATAATCATTCTGATAGAATTCGGAAGCGCTGGATGGTGTTTTACTGGTTCTTGTTTTCGTGTCGCAGAAAAGCCAATTATATCCATATAATAAATAATATGAGTCTATATTGTGTTCGATGCAGAGCACCTACCGATACTACTGAATTAACGACAATAATAACAAGAAATAAAAGACGTGCACTTACAGGCAAGTGTGTGAAATGTGGCACCAAGAAATATAAATTTATTCCAACAAAGACAGGTGGGGTGATATCGCTGCTTCGTTAGGAAAATTACCAGGAACTCCATGGGCTAAATATCCCGGTGAGAAACAATTACCCGGATATAATTATTGTGGTCCTGGAACTCGACTTGATATCAGACTCGATGATCAAGATCAGCCAAAACCAGGAGAGTATCCAGTAAATAAGATCGATCAAGCGTGTCACGTTCACGATGTCGCGTATAAAAGTAAGGATTTGCAACACCGACATCTTGCGGATGTGAAATTGATTCACGCGTTAAATTCTATACCTAATAAATCTCTCAGAGAAAAAATTAGCTAGTTTTCTAGTAAAAACTGCTATGAAAGGTAAACTAGTGTTAGGGGCTGGCAATTAATTATATAACTATCATAATGGAATCTGTTTATTATTCCCCGAGAGGATTCTGGAGAGGTAAGGCAGCGATTAGTAAACTCGCCGAAGCAGCAAAAGTTTCACGTAATGTCGCTGCATCATGGCTAGCACGACAGGCAATATGGCAAATCTTCCTAAGTCCACCTAAAAAAATTCATTACGCGCATTTTGATGTTAGTGTCCCTAATGAAGTTCATCAAGCGGATATACTGTTTTTACCACATGATACCATTAAAACACGTGGACGAAAATCACGCACGTACAAATACGCGTTAACTGTTGTTGATATTGCTAGTAGATATAAAGAAGCGGAGCCATTATCAACGAAAACAGCATCCGAAGTTGCATCTGCGTTCGAACGAATTTATCATCGAGGTGGTCTACGATGGCCAAAACTACTACAGGTTGATCCCGGTAAAGAATTTCTTGGAGTAGTATCATCGTTGATGAAGAAATATAATGTTAAAATCAGACGAGGATATATTGAAATTCATCGTGATCAGGCAATCGTTGAACGATTTAATAGAACACTTGCTGAGCGGTTATTCGGATATCAATACGCAAAGGAAATATCTACTGACTTCAAAGATAGATCTCGTGAATGGGTTGCAAGATTACCGAGTGTGATAGCTGCGTTGAATAATGAAATTACTCGTGCAACTTCCATGAAACCTTCTAATGCGATCAAAAAAATATATATACCCCGTAGCAATGGCTACGGACAACGACGTGAATTTTTCTCTCAACCAGTATTAGGTAATGTAACTGTAAGATATTTATATGAACCTGGCGAACTTGAAGGTGGTAAAAAAAGAGCAAACGATCCTATCTGGAGCGTAACTACACATAAAATTTCTAGCGTGGTTAGATCCACTGGTAGACCTCCAATATACAGACTAGATTCTACTGCCCCTCAACGTGGATTTGTACGTGAACAATTGCAAATAATTCCTGAGGATACGCAATTACCACCAAGCTCAATTTTGTAAACGTCCAGAACCTCGACGTCGATTACAATCAAGACAAGTCAGCATTACATTTTTATGTGTATGACCGAGATCACTATTAATTCTGTCTACGGTAAATTGTCTTGGATTATTATTCGAATACTGCCATGACATATTACAGTTGCAACTTGCGCAATTATTATTCTGTAATTGTTTTAGTTTTATAATAAATTCAACATCAATATCAAAGTCATGATTATTTTTTTTTGTCAAACTGCTTATAACCAGATAGTTTTTTTCTTATTACGTCATTATTAATAGTTTGATCATTATTTTCTGTAAAATTCATAATAACCCTATGTAGTTGAGATATTCGTCTGACTCTAGAAACTGCGAGATAGACTAAATTCGACCATTCAATCCGATCATCTATAATCCAGATATTTGTATCAGAAATAGTTAACCCCTGTGATGAGTGAATAGTTATAGCATATCCTAACGTCCACGGTGATTTATTCATACTCAGCGCATTCTCAACGATATTAATATCGACTAAAATAATATCATTCAAGACAAGATTCTGTATCCTTGGTGGAACCAAGACACCAGGAATTTCAACATCAATATTCTGTCGTCGAGTATCTGCTGGGCGATAACACAAAGGTACAGGTAGATCTGAAAACTTTTCTTTATGTAACAAAAATAATTTATCCTGTAGTTCATCACGAACTATCTTTCTCCTCGCGACTATCAAATCAGCGGGATTCCATAAAGTCCAAAATTCATTCATAGAAGTCTCTGGAATTACTCCTCGCATTATCTCACATTGTACTCTGTCTGGTTGAAGTCTGATTAATTTTTAAAATTCCTTCAGCGGTTCATCGATAGCTCTATGGTCATCATGTATTTCTTCATAATAATTTACGTTATTCTTCAGCCATTCATGTGGAGACTCTCCAACAAAAGGTGGTGGTTGACCATGATCGCCGCACATTATTACAGCAGTATTCTTTGTCAATAACCATTCAAGAAATGTTTTTAGTGTTTCTAACGACACCGTGCATATCTCATCCCATATAATATATTTAGGTATATATTTTTCACCCATCCGCGATGGGGTCCATGTGTCTCCGCACCATCTAAAGAACTGTGATATGTACACGATTTTACTCCTCGTTGTTTTATTTCTCTAGCAAGTTTATGTGTAGGTGTCAAAACAATTATATCTGATGTATTATTTATAAATAAATTAATTACACGAGTTGTTTTACCTGACCCTCCACACCCATTAAGATAAACAGTCTTATGTCTAGATACAGGATCATACACAGATGGTGTAGATGACTTTAATATTTGATTATTATTTTTGTAATATGTCTCCACAATTTCAACATCTGCAGATTCAGAATAACTAAATATATTTTCTTGCTTTATTCTCCATGTCCCCCATTCACCATTACCGAGTTTTAATAAATCTTTATATTTTTTATGTACATAAAATGAATCCGTAGCGACTCTGACGGCGTGACGAGGAAATTTATTTATCATCGATAGTAGGTTTATCGAAACATAAGCTAACATCGAAGATCTTAAATGAGTAAATTGTGGTGAGTCGCCATCAAGGTAGCTCACAATGGTACCTAGTTTTGTTCCATCTGATAAATAAGCATTACATCGTTTATAAATGTATTTTTCTCCGTTGTATCAGCGATTATAAAATCTAGTTCAGCGTCGTCCATAATCAATCTTGTACACGCTCGTTTATAATCGTATGAACCACCTTGAGTAAATTTACCGATTATCTTTCTACCGAGATCTTTTGTAAATTTCTCATCGTATTCGTTTCTGCATTTATTTATTTTAATAATATGATCTTCATCAATATCAGGGAATTCTTTTTCTGGTATCATCAATATTAAATCTGTTCGGTTCTGGTAACCAAACCTGTTTCTGTGAATTATAGGATATAATCGCTTCAGTTACTCTCAACGATATTAAAAATCCAACATCAAGCATATATCGCAATAGTACTATCGGAACCCAACATTTTTCTGAAAAATGTCTTCCAAACCAAGCATAAGTAATCGGATGGAGATTTTCTGCAAATTCGAATGATTCTACGTGAGCAAATCCGGTTAAGTCAAAATCTGGTAAATGTCCGTTTATCGCAACCCTGGTCATGTCATGTGTAGGATGTCCGAATCTCTTAAAGTATTTAGAACATACTCCATATCCAAGAAAACTCCCAGGATAACACGCTACCATATCAACCGAGATAACATCACTATGGTTGTATTTGGTGTTCCATAATCCACCGTGACCATATTCTACACAGCTTTTCTTGACATCTTCAAGGAATTCTGATCGTGTCGTTTTCCATGAATTTTTCTCCTGAGCGAAATGGGCAGCAACCGATGGTACGGTAAAACAGTTATTCAGTAATTGTCCAACTATGACATCATCAGAGGTATATTTCAATGCAAGATGTTCCATTTCTTCATGAAGAAATTCTGTACGATAAATATCACCGTTAGGCCGTACAAACTGATCGTAATCGTATTCCGAACTCTGAAATAACCAAACAGACACAGGGTCGCTTTTGCTGATATTTTTAATAAAATCAAATATATCACCATCATAAAACTTAACTTTTCTATCTCGTGGAAATATCGTTACAGCATTAGTCCATGCATGTGCATTATGATCAACGATTGTTATATTGTTTCCATTTTTTATATATTTTGGTTCGTATAATATCTCTCCGGTTAGTGTTTTTACTGTTATTGGAAATCTTAATAACTTTTCTAGTTCAGCAACATCCTTAATAGATGCACCAGCATCTTTAACCGACTCTGCCCATGTGTTTATTTTTTTACGTCTTAAATCAGTTAAGCCATTACCACGTATCGCGTTTGTAAAGTGTTCTGTAACTCGTTCAGCTACGAAGTTTATTCTTGATATTTTCATCGGTTTGAGATTCGCAACATTAGGTTTATCATTTAGCGAATATATTCCATATACAACTGCAGTTGCTGGATAACTCTGTATATAGTAGGGTTTATCAATGCCAGTAAGTATTCCGGGCTTAGATTTATTACTTAAGAGAACAATATTACCCCCGGACTGCACACGGACTGGATCACGCTTGTCACGAATAATCCAAATATCTTCTTCTGTATTTACAATAAATTTTATTAAAATAAAATATTTTTGATTATCAAGGTGATTAATAATTACTTTTCCTCGTTTGTCATTCATCATATTAGTAACATTTCCAACTCTGAATGTGGACCATGCATAAACTGCACCATCGTCACGAAATTCCTTTTTTGCTTCACGAATACGTTCGGTTACCGTTAATACCAGATCCTGCATCGAAGTACTAAATTTATATTCTGATAGTCTGTCAAGGTCAAATCTAGCAGGGGAAGGTTCAATAACGGATAATTCCTCCATATTATAATTAGGGCAAGTATATATTTAATTGAACATTAATCTTTTGTATATGATTGAAACACAAAACAAATGTGCTTGGCTCAAAATTGGATATACTTCTACTTGTAATAAATCATGCGTGAATGAATACTGTAGTTATCATATGCAATGTGTCAGAAATGGAAGTCTAGGACCAAAACCGTGTATTGTGTGTAGTGCTGGAGTGCGAGGAAAAACTCAATTGTGTGCGCAATGCGGTGGTAAAAATACAGAGAACTAAAACGATATTATGACAAAAAAAATAACGCTGACTCTCCTATAAAAACCGAAGAAGATTATTTGGCTAGATTTTCAAAAAAAATAATGATTTAAACAAATAGTATTATATATAAATGGAACAAAACGAATTTGTGTCACATCCAATCCTTACCAATTATGAAGCATCTCGTGATGGCGTGATTAGAAATTGCAGATTGAAAAAACCAGTAGGTAGTCTTAATAATATTGGTTATTTTAAATTCAATACCAAAGGAAAAAAAAATTATTTATCACATAAATTCGTATTTGAATGTCATTTTGGATTGATCAAGGATGGACTTGTAGTTGATCATATTGATGGAAATCCCCATAATAATCGGTTATCTAACTTACAGGCTATTACACAAAGTCAGAATGCTGCACGGGGAAATACTGGAAAATGTAAAAAGTTTGCAAGAAGATCTATTAAATCCGTAAATACAGAGACTGGGGAAGAAATTAGTTTTGAATCAATTAATTCTGCTGCCAGATATTTTGGTATTTGCATGCCTTCAGTACAACGTGTCGCAAATAAAATATACAAATCTGCCCTTTCGAAAACATATAATCAGCGGATAGTATTTGAATATGTCTAACTCTCTATTCCTAACAAAAACAAATAGTTCGACTCTGTCAATTTTCCCAAGGGTTTTGTTTAGCCATAATTACAGTCACTGACTCTGTCAGGGGTCCACCTTCATCGTCGCTGCTCTCAGCGTCATTATCATTTTTTGACAGAATCAGATAACATAATCTTTCTTAATTGCATTACACGATTATCCACAATCTTTTTTCTTTCGTACTCGTGAGACAGTTCGGATTTAATATTTTCGATAGAACGTGCAAGAGGTGCAAATAGCTTTACCTGATTGTCGTTTACCATAGCTAGTGATTCAAGCATGGATTGATAAATTAATTTTATAAATCTGTAGTTTGAAGATAGTGTATATTTATTATCAAATTTTCTCTGTTGCAGTAATTCAAAATCGCACATAATTTTCTGAGGGTCGAGATTATCAGATATTTTTATTCCGTTATGTTTTAGTGTTTTAATAGCACAGATAATATCATTAATGTTTTCATGGCTCATTATATATATTTATTTTTTATATTTAATATAAAAAATAAACAAAAATATACAGCGCGGGGTGACATTCGGTCTACCATTCCATAGTTGTATCAGATAAACCTAATGAGGTTCCGAATCTTTGTTTAGACATTTACCCCCAAAGAGACCCCTAAATATCCGTAACCGAAACTTTAGAGGCTCAGAGGGTTGTCTGTACGTGTAGGTCTTATTTTAGTGACCAATCAGATTCTATTTATTGCCTTACAAGAATTCCTAGATATCCGTAACCGAAACTCTAAGAACTCAAAGGCTGATTGGTCTTTGTGACCTGGAATCTCATTAGGTTTATTTTTAGTTTGCGATTGTGTCTTTTGGAATGGCCCTTGTGTGGGGTACCCCTTTAGTGAAGTCACAAGGTCACGACCTCATATCACCCCCCGCTGTATATTTTGATGAGATGATATGATGATGATATGATGATGATGATGATGAAATGCTGTCTTCACGCCAGCACACCAACCCATAACGATCAACCAATGGGTGATTCACAAAAGTGAATCCACCACGTGTTGACGTAGTGGATTGGTGTACTCTGAAGACGGGGGTGGCTGGAGCCCCCAATAAATTATAAATTTTGGCATAAAATCGCCCCCCGCAGATAATTTATCCTTCTTGGGTTTCGAACCATGACCCTCCGGATGAGAGTTTCTACGCGCTATCAACTGAGCTATCGGACCTTGTTATAAATACATATTGAAAAAGTTAGTATGTGTTTACCAATAACCTTAACACTATGTCAGTCATATCGTTATTCCTAAAAACTACAATATTCTTAACAAAAACCACATTTTTCTGTCTAAAATGAGATTTTATATTTCTAGTTTCCAAAATATATATAATTCTGTATAACACTGAGTCTATGCGTGGGCCGTAACAGCGGATATTGATTTAGTTATATAGCGGTTCTTAAAATAACTTTACACACAGCTGTTATGGAATAATCAATATTCAGCCACAGCTTTCTAGATTTCATTGTGCACGGATTTTATGTAAACAAAAGAATAATATCCGGATATTTTTTTTTTGTTATAAAAACGTATTATGATAACGCTCTATGAGCGTACATACAGGTTTATATTCAGTTCTTCGTTCCTCGTGTCCAGAACTCTATTATTTTGGTCTGTAAGTTTAAAGTGTATTCTTGATAATAATGGATTATGAACTCGCAGGTAAACGGGATTAATTGGTTCTGACACAATTAACGAACCCGGAGGGACAATCGGACTAAAACTGAATAATATATACCCTTGCTCCGCAGTGCCACTGCGGTGGCTAGACTTAGAAAGATCTACCTGATAGCTACCTTCAATAACATCACATACCAGATTGACTGCAATTGTTGTTGTTATGTTTACAATGCCTGGTGATATATGTCTACCGGCACCAAAGGGATTGTTATTGTGTTTTAGTATAACCGGTGGTGGGGCTATTTTTTTCCACGAGTCAATTACTCCCGGATAATATTCTTCAATAAGATCATTTAACGATTTCTTCATTTCAGCGTTATTTAAATCTGGTATAACAAATGTTTGTAAATCTTTTTCTGTTATTTTATAACGATTAAGAAATACTTGTTTAGATTCTGGATTTGTGTAACGATTTCCATCGAATTTAGTCGCAGTGTTTATAATACTTCGATTGACGATGTATAAATCGAATAAGATACCATTCAAGTGTTTTATTGACTCGATTATTTGCTGCTTTACACTTTCATTATAATGTTGAGATAATGAAATAAGTAAATTTCTTAAATCATTAAACGTTTTATCGTATTCGTGTTTAAGAGTATCTAAAAAATGTTTAATAAATCTTACATCAACAGTATAGTTACTAATCTTCATCCTGGTGTCTGTGTTAACAATAAATAATGCTTTATTCAACCTGGGGATTCTTTTACCGTCAAAATCGGTAAAATAATATCTATCTTCGTTTGGAAATCCAAATCTTGTATTACTCCATGGTTGGTTTTTTCGACATTCTGGATCTTTAATGAATTTTTCTTCACTCGTTTTAAATTCTTCTAGTTTTGGTTCTGAAACTCCATTATAAACAGGTGCGACATCAGGCCATCCTAACAATGACCTGATCGAACTTTGATAAATATCTACGGAGTAATCAGGGGAATTTATTTCAATCGCCGCTGATAGTGTTGGTTCAAAACAGTAATCGCTATTTTAGATTCTTTCCCTGTGATAGATTTAATTCTGCGTTGGAACTCATCATTAATCTGTTCTATTTGATAACTGCCCGTTGAAATTCCAACAACTTGCCAATCAGGTGCTCCATCCGGTTTATTTTTATTCGCAAATACCAATGAATTATTTGGTTGTTGTCCACCAAACGGTTTTGATCTAATATTAGGCCAACTATAATAAACTCGTAATTGCGCTAATGCTATTTCCTTTGCTGGAATTGCGATTGGAAAATTAACGCTAAATTCAGGATTAGTTGAACTTAATGATATCATAGTAGTTTTTGACGGTGTTGTATTAGCTACGATCTGCTGAAGTAATTGCGACTCTGACATTATTATTATCGTTATTATTTAATTCTCCATCTTTCCGTCACTAGAGAACGCATCGCGTTCCACTATGAATGCTTCATCGTAGGTTTGCATTATCGTTACGAACTCCTCATCGGATATTTTACCATCACCGAGATACGCTGAAATATACGAGCATAATTTAGTGTATGCGGTTGTTGCTGTGTGCAATTTCATCACGTACTCGTTTAGTTTATTATTCGTACACGTAGATATTTTCTTAGCGATAATACTGAAAATACCTGCGCATGTTGTTGCCGTTGAAACTATAATCGTTACAACTGCAGGCGCCGTCATCGTTATTGTTGATAATAATAATCCAGTTCCAGCAATAACAGCAGAAACCGAGTATACCATTATATCAATAACGACCATACGGCGACGATATTTTTTTACCTTTATCGTGTAATCGCCGATGATATTTTTTAGTTTGGTTTGACACTCACATACTTGAGTGTATCTGTGACGTTGAACGTCGATAAATGATTCTTGATTCATTATACTTATCTAGGTAATTAATTGAGGAGTTTCGGCTACAAACTCAATACACCACCAATAATCTGATGTGGTTAACTTTTTATCATTCGCTATTAGCATAAACGTTTCCTCGACATCTTTATTTAACACTATAGACACAGTTCCAGAAAAACTATCGGTTGAATGACGCCATGTAAATATGGTAAATATAGTAAATTTTTCAGCACAAAATATAGATAATCTGTATACACCAGTAACCTCTGCGGTATGTTTAAGAGTGTTATTTTCCGGTGTCCATGTTGCTTTTCCTGATGCGACTGTGTACACGATATTAATGATCTGCTTGTGAGGAATTTTAACGAGATTAGTTTTTTGAATAATATTAGGAATACCACTAATGATATCGTTTAGTCTTGCGTTAATGTCAGCGAGATTAATAATAACATTTGGTGGAGTTCCAAAAAAGTCATTAATAGATCTGTTTACATTTCTACGAAAATTTAGAAATGTTTGTATGTGATTATTAAATTCAGTTCTAAATGAAGCAATTCCATCATTGATAATCGTTAATGAAGTAGTTATTGGAATTTCTCTATCGTCGACGTATTTCTTCGTTGCAGCGTCGAAATCTGTTTCTGGTGTTCTGAGATTATTAATACCATTATTATTCATGTCGAGAAATGCACGCATTATACCACCGCGCACTGACACGTACTTGGATTCTTGATCATCGACGTATTTTTTTTGTTGCTGCGTCTGTATCTGCGATATGATCTCCAAGATACGTAATTTTTCTTCCTGACATAATAACATCACCGGTAAATACATCACTAGTTTTCTTAACATAATCGTTAACCGACTTACCGGAATCCTGTATTTTACCCTGATCAGTGAAAGTAACGACATTATTAACAACCGCGTTGGGAATTCGTACAAGAACATCTAGTAGTTGTATGTTACTCGTTTTTAATCGTCCTTGTTTGTCCTGAAAACGACGACTTCATTTTGATCCACACTTGTGATATTTAATAAATCATCGATTTCATTTCTGAGCTGATCAAGAGTTGCGTATTTAGATAAATCGACCTTCTGAGCTCTACCTGAGGATCTTCCATAAATATCTACCATTATATTTACTGATATCAGTTTAAGTATTATGACGTAGTGTAGTGAACGCGTGCACGACTTTATGAGGCGGTGCTGTTGATTTTGATACAGCATCAAGCATAGCGAGGGTTTCACGGCCGCATATTGGAGGATCAGTTATTTTTTGTGTTGGTAACGTTCAATACCAGATTGGAGCAGTATTATTGCTAACGTAATAAAGAAATTCTTTTGGTGGTGCTAATCCATACGAATCGAAATAAATAATTCCACGTGGATCAATTGCATATCCTACCCAGTGCGTGCCTGGGCCAGAATTTTTATCGAGATTAATAATACCGGTTTCATGTTGCATTGCAACGGTAGGTAATTGATCGCGCATAAAAACACTTCTAAAATTTTTTATTTTTAATTGCTTAGCAGCATTAAGTAAATCAAAATTGGACATGGGTGTTATTAGTAAACTGCCCCTGGTAATCTTAGACCCCTTCCGTACCACGAAGGCGGGGTCCCTGGTAATCTCAAACCTCTTCCCTTTTTTTTTATTCCTTTTCCGGTTGCTTTCTTTAACGCCATTCCAGCAGCTGTTCCAACAGCACCTAGCGCAGCTGCCTTTGCAACAGCTGGTGCTGCAGCTGCTATTAATGCTGGTATTGCTGCGAGAAGTGGAAATATACCACCCGTTTTAGCGATGTTTTTGATGGCGCCCGCAGAAAGATTAAGTTTGACGCCTTTATTTGATTTTTTAGCATCGTTGAAGTTTTTGAACTGACGCTCGGTCAACGATAGTTTATTTGTACCGGTCATTTGTTCTCGCTTTAGCGATATTTTTATTCCACAGTTATTTTTTGATGCTGATTGCAGCCTTTTAATCTGACCAGGAGTCAGGCTCACACTAACGTGATGATATGACATTATTAATATTATGAACGATCTAATTACATATTTTCTACTGGAGCATCAATAACTCTCATTCGTCCACCAACTCCCTCGAGTAACATCGATTTATCGCTGAGTATAGCAGCAATTGCTCTGTAATTTGCAATAACTCCTGTTACCACACGAGCTCGAAGATGAATATCTACAACAGATTGTCTGGTTAAATCTAAATGTTCTAGCGAAAAGTAATAAATCGGATACAGCGTTGTAAAATCTAACTGAGATATTTGTAAACCAGTATCAATGTTTTGATCACGACCCATGAACGACATAAGACGATGATATGCACGTGCTACATGATTTTGATCGAAATTCAGTAATCTATCCTCGGATGGTTCTTGATGTCCATTTATCCTTAATGAAACCTCAGAAACACCGATTTTGTCAAATATCATGTGACTATGTGTTTGATCGTTTACTCGTACAGCATTTTGAAACGCAATAAATATGTGTCTTGGTGCAGAAACACCCTGCTGAGAAGCTATCTGCCATGTAAATAAACCATCAATTGTACTCTGAACAGCATCTGTAGTCATTGTTAACCATGACAACGTTGATTTACCGCCTTGACTCATAAAAGATAACAACCGGTCTTCTTCAGATATTGACGGAGTCATCACTGGCATCCACAGGGAAAGTTTTGTAAGAATTACTTTACCAGCATCAGTACCAGCGGGTCGCCATATTGCATCATCATCATTGCCTTTTCGTACAAGTACAACCGTATGTTTGGCTCCGAAAATGACTTTTCTGACAATTCTTCAGAATCCAAAGATAGGTGACAGTGGAATTGCACATGAAAATGTTCTTCTTCCACCACGCAACATTGCTTGACGTGCTGCAAATCCTAAGTTGAAATTTGGATTAGAACCATGAACCACCGGCCATATATCAACGTCAAGGGTGTTGGCGGCGTTTCTTGGTTGTCTCATATTGTATTGATTGTTATCAGAGTGGTTAGAAGTATCTTTTGAGAACATCATTGATGGACCAGCTGATCTTGAATAATCGTCGCTGTATCTCGCAAGACCAAGTATTGTTGTGGCAACATCGACGTCTTTCTGAATTGATTCAATATTTTTCCCGTCAATCATATACGTAGCGCTATCAAACAACGCCATAATACCATTATTAACAAAACCAACAACAATATTAGCGGCGTATGCTACTGGTGCTGCAGGATTAGCGTTATTTATAATTTCACCTTCGACTTCAATAAATGCTTCAGCGGGTAGGAAATACCTACTTGTATCCTGAACCTGTAGTTCGATTCGTCCACGCTGATCTGGAATTCGGGCGTCATAAGAATAATACTGATAATCGCGCACAGACTCATCTTTGATAACTGGTGCATCCATGTCAAACGCGGTGTTAGAAATACGCTTGAACATCTTTATTATTATCGTCTTCGTCTAACTCGAAGACCACTTCCTGCTATCAGACTAGCGGTTATATTTTTTTCCTTTTCTGACATCGGGATATCAGCTAACTCCGCTAGTTTTTGATTAGCTGCTTGATTTATTATTTTACTTACACTTGCGGGCATCACTTCAGTGCTAGGTAATTTCACAGGTTGAGGTCGTACCGGTCTGCGTATTAATCTTGTTAGTCTATCTTTGATCGCTGAGAATGCTTTGCTAGCAATATTACCAACAGCGCTTACACCTTTTTCACGAACAACATCAATAGCTTTCATTCCTAGTTGCTTTGCAATCGGTATTGCTTTTGGGGTTATTCTTGTAAACAGACCCTGAACAACATCACCTAGTCCATCTCCGTAGGTTGCTCTGTATACAGGTAATCGAGAGTTTATTACCCTGACCATGGTAGGTCCACGTTGAGTACCATGCACGATCATTGTTATTATTAACTGTTTTTATCACTAATTACATACTTAATCACTATAATAATCATCGGCGATTTCATTAATGAGGGATCGATACACATTAATATCCATGATGCCGCCACTAAATAATCGTTTACAAATATCAGCTACTTCATTAATGATTTCTGGGGAATTATTACCAGCTCTTTTTCCTCCGATGAGAATTTCTAATCGATCGACATCAGCAAGGACATTATTGGGACAAGTAATAAAACCACTTCCTAGACCACTTCCAGTTGCGCCAGGATCTTGATATTCTTCTTCTTCACTTGGTTTCGGTGGTTTCTTTTTACTTGGTTTCGGTGGTGTTTTTTGTGGTTCTGGATAATCACGAAGTGATTGCTCAAATGTTTTTGGTGTTTTTCGTTGTTCTCGTAATAGTTTTATTGTTTCTTGTTGTTCTTGTTTTCGTTGTCGTTGTATCTCTTGTTGTTGTTGTTCTATTATTTCTTGTCGTTCTTGTTCTAGTTGTTGTATCTGTTGTTTTAGTCGTTGTGCTCCTTGTGGTGATGATGGTGTCTTTGGTGATGATTCAAATTGTGGTGGTTGTGATGATTCAAATTGTGGTGGTTGTGATGATTCAAATTGTGGTGGTAATCGTTTACCTTGTTCAACCTCTTCTATATATCTATGTACATCCTCATCAAATCTGTTAAAACTCATAATATCTTCATTAGATCTGATTTCTGGAATACCAGTAGCGACACGATATACATCTCTGATCCAATTGGCAGAGCTTAATGATTTAATATATTCTGGTTTTACATATTTTTTTCTTTCATAATATCCATACGCGGCAATATCAAATAATTGGGTTGGATCCCTGATAGCAGCAATACCTTCAGGTGTAAATTTATTCATTATCTTAGTTCTGGTT
>JAECUM010027070.1:0-30950 GCA_016617855.1 Megalonaias nervosa | reverse complement strand
TTATACGTTAAAACTTTTGTCAGAAATATGTTAGAAAAGCCTTATCATATGAAGGTCATCATTTTGAGCTAAAAAAAAAGGCTGCTGACAAAAATTTTAACGTATAACGTTTTGGAGGGGTAGGGGGTCTCTGAGAGAGGAACCTCATATATGTATACTACTTTACACAGATGTATAGATGCTGATATGCACAGATGTAAAATAGGAAATGCACATTAAAATGTAATTAAATCTGATTAACTACAGACGTGAATGGCCATATAATTTTGATATTATTTCCTTATATAATTATTATGATGAGGTTGGTTGTAAAAAATTTAATACTGGCATTCTTTGCGTGATAATTATGTACATGAGGTTTTTGTGAGTAATAAACAGCACGCATGAATAATATATGTTAACAACTACACAGTCTATTTGCTAAGTAATAACATGGATAATCTAGGCCGGGAAGAATTTTTTCTTTGGGAGTGGGGTTGGGTGAAGGTTAGAGTGTGTGATTGGGTAATTCATTGAAAGTTCTGTATAAGTTCTTGGAATATTCAACCAAATGTGCAAAAATGTGAGCGGTTTTTTTTGTTGTGCATATTCTAACTAAATTTCTTTTTTAAATTTGTTATATTGTGAAATCGTTATTATATGCATGGTCTTCGTGTAAAATAAAAAGTTGAAGCTGCAGAATGATGCTAATGAAGAGCAATAAATGTAAAGTAACGATAGATATTAAATTTTACTTAAAATTAACCTCTTTCCAGATTTATTTTTGTTTTTACAATAATCTAAAAGCTATAACGGAAGAAACGAAAGAAAAATACAAGAACTACATATTGTATATTTCAGTTTGACCATGCAAGTTAGTTGATGCGCTACATAATTTACAAATTAGCAGTTTTTCAAGTACTGTTACTTATTTTACAAAGTCAGATTTTCAGGAATTATGCTCTTATTTCATAAATATTGGATTCCATTTTGTATTTGTGGGTGTTGTATTTGCAAAAGTGGATGCATTTCTAAATTGAAAACATAACTTACGCTTATCCGTGTGCCAGGGTTTACTGAAATTTTAGTATAGACAACTACAATTTACAATCATCTTCTTCTGCTTCTGCTTAAAATGTTATTAAAGTGAGTTATCTGGACAAATAAATCTACCTTTGTGCAAATTTATTTCACTATCCACTTGTTTGAATGGACAAGTGTGTGCAAGAGTTAACAAGTAAACCTGCATAATAATATTAAGGGAAATTTAAGTTCATCTTAGAAAGTTTCATCACACTAGTCAACTTGATTTCTACATTTGTAGGCAGTTGAGATGACATGACTTTGTTCAAGCATTATTTTTTTTTTCAGTTGCAGGAACCTAATCAGAACAAGACTCAGACCGATTTTACTGAGGAGGCTACTGATTCTGATTTTACTCTTAATAAAAACCGGAAAATCAACATACAAATAAAGTGACGGTAAAATATATGTGGAATTGCTTGCTTTTTGCATACCCACTTGTCTCTTCTTAATTAAGTATCCTTACTATTTAATCTTTTCAGATTCTTCTTTGGTTTATCTTAACAGTTAAATAAAAAATATGTACAGTGTAGAGTGCATTTTTATATGTGCGATATTTAATTAATTTGCAGGAATTATCACGCATCATTGCCTTTCCGGTGCGCAAAGTTGTACAGTGTCTGCGAGATTTGTGCACTTATGTGCCCTGCCGTCTTAAATCTACTTCTTCTATTACGGTCAAAAGACTTGAGATGTTTAGTTAGTCCCAAATGAAAATGGTGCAGACCTGACATCAAATATGGTAATAATGAAAGCTTTCTTGAAAGTCCTGCTATCTCTGCTCATTTTAGCTGGATGGTAATGTTGACATTTTTGTAATGGTTAATTGAAGTTTCGGACTTTCTTGACAGCAGTGGGCCAAATTGGTTTCACAAACACAAGCAGCTTTCATTTCTCACTTTGCAAAATAGGTTTTGAATGTTGTCATAATGTTGTTGGAATGTTATTTTGTGACTTTAAACAACAACGTTGCAGCAACATTCCAGCAAGTTCATCAAATCACGTTGCCACAACTTTAAATGACAACATTGCCACAACCTTAGTGCAACGGTGCTTCAACGTTATTGCAACGTTGAATTGTTAGCTGGTTAATAGTACGATTTTTATACGTCCATTCTGTTGGGAATAGCAATAAAATTTGAGTAGCCTACATTTGCATTTAACAACTTCACAGTCAATGAGCCTATAATTTATCATTATCAATTCACTACAATTATATTGATACTTTATTAGTTTCATAGAACTCACAGTTTGTGAAATTCATATAATTGAATTTTGTATTCTGATTGGGATCAGCAGTTGCACCAAGAATGGTAATTATAGAAGCAGTGAACCAGACATTGAGTGCACCACTGCACTCGATGCCGAAACCTTATAACCAAGGGCTATGGTGCATCTGCACCCAAAACAGAAACTTTGTGGACAGGAATCGTAAGCACCAAAGACTATGATGCACCAACAATTATAAACCTTGAATCCTGTACGCTGAGTGAATTTTATAAGATGTTAATGCAACACATAACTTAGTGAAGCTTGGCGCGGTCAGTCTGACACGAAACAATTTAAATTGACTAATTCGCTAGATACCGTATTAAATCACTAAACTACAATGGTTTAACATTCATGGTTTGGGGCATGATTGATTTCTAATTAGAATCCATTGGGATAACGATCACACAGATGGAGAGAAAAGGTGAATTTGAGTTTAAGTAGCGGTAAAACGACAAAAATGGAGATAATCCAGTACCAATTTTGTGATCTTTGAACTAAGACAGTGGAGTCACTAGGGTTGGTGTCACCAGTACGGTAACTCAGTGTCACCCCCATGAACACCCCTTCCTGCACAGAACTTCAAACCTTTTATAGACATTCATGTCCGGTAACTCATGGTGTCACCCCCATGGACCCCCTTCCTGCACAAAAATTCAAACATTTTATAGACAGTCATGTGCGGTAACTCGTGGTGTCACCCCCATGGACCTCCTTCCTGCACAAAAATGCAAACATATTATAGACAGTCATTTTGGTGTCACCCCTTCTGATGGTGTCACCCGGTGCGGTCCGCACTCCCCTAGTGACGCCACTGAATTTAAGTATCACTGTTATGAGTCTATGCTCTTAAAATGAGTAACAGAAAAGAGTGAAAGACAACAAGCAAAATTTAACAAATAAATTTATTTCCCTAAAGTACGGAGTGAAAATGAGAAAAATAACAACTTACGGTATTACCAATTCAATCCCTAAATAATCCAAGAATTGCAGACACAAGTCCAAGTAATTTAAAGTCCTGAGTACAATTCATTAAATATCCCGAAAATATCTCAAAACTGAAGTCGATGAAGTGTCTGTTGTAGCTATTGAAGTGCTGACGTGTCAACAGTTTTTGGTTGAATCACAGAAATATAATTCAAGGGATGAATTCAATATAAATTCCAGTGAACGTCTTTGTCCAAGAATTTTATCAGAGCACTTTTGTATTTCCAGAGAAAATAATCACTTAAATTAAATAATTTAAAGAAAATAAAATTCTGCCCAAACTGGTCACAACATAATACAACTTGAAAGTGCTAGATGTTAAAGCACGAATGGACAAATCCTCACAGTTACAATATATATAGTTCTCTACTTGACCTCAGGTCACAATTAGCATTTTCTGTATATAAAAAGAATTGATACCTAATGGAAAATAACCTTCTAGAATGACCTAATGAGCCTTGTGTACTTACAACTCAACAACCTGTAAAATTCACTTAGGAAATTCCAAAAACTAGACCCAAATAAACATATTTACTCCTTATTGATTACCAGGATAAAAATTCTGATATTAAGTTTATACACATAGGGAATAATGAAGTTATTATTAGTTGTTTACACAAAATGAAATACAAAAAACTAAAAAAATTTCAATCAGGTCAATTAGAAATGAACTCGCTTTTGGACAAGGTCAAATCTAGCATACAATGTTACATTACAATTGCATGTAAGAAAATAAGAAATATTTAAACTAATAAACAGTTAAATTAAGCATACATCATGCTTCCCCTCATAAATAAAAAGAAAGATTTACGAAATAAAGCTTTCTTTTTGCTATAAGTCAAATATGCATGTGGTACAAAATTACAATAGATGAAATCTTAAGAACGACACAAAGTATACATGAAACAATATTGTTCTGTACATGTGAAATTGCATCTGCTATTAAATACTCTTTTCCCTTGATGTGCCTGATGTCAATATTATATTCCTGCAACAACAAACTCCACGTTAATAATCTCTGATCTTTGTTTTTCATCTTGCCGATGAAAGTAAGGGGATTGTCATCATTAAACACAATAATCAGAGAAGGAGCTGAACTAAAGTAGACTTCCAAGTGTTGTAATCCCAATACCAAAGCCAAATATTCCTTCTCGATTATACAATCATTTCTCTGGTGCTTATTTAATTTCTTAGAAAAATAGCACACTGGATGATCAACACCATTTTTGTCTTCTTGAATCATTACTGCTCCAACCCCAACATCACTTGCATCAAAAGACAGTTAAAATAATTGACTGAAATCTGGAGCTGCAAGAACTGGTGCACTCTTAAGTATGGTCTTTAACTTATCAAAAGTCTCCTGACATTTTTCAGACCAATGAAATTTGGTTTTCTTGCTCAATAAAGTTTTCAGGGGCTGAACAATTATGGGGAAATTGGAACACAATTTCCGATAGTATCCATCCATACCCAATAATTGCATCAGTAGCTTTTTGCTGATAGGCACAGGAAATTCAGATATCTTTGACCTTCGCATTTATGGGTTTAACTTGTCCATGTCCCAAGATATGTTCTAGAAATGTTACACAAGCACGGCAAAACTCACATTTGGATAAATTGTCAAATTTTCATCAGTGATTCTGTCAAAGAATTTCCGAATGGTTGCTAAGTGGTCTTTCAAGGTGTCGTTGCAGATTATGACATCATGGATGTAAGCATCACGATTATCTAAACTAGATGTAATCATGTTCATTAAACGTTGAAAAGTACTAGACGAACCTTTCATCCCAAACTGCAACACTTCACATTGATAAAGTCCATCTGGAGTCACGAATGCCGAAATTTCATTTGCCCTTTCCGTTAGTGGAATTTGCCAAACTCCTTTCAGAAGGTCACATTTGGTGACATACTTTGCGTTCCCAATTTTATCAATGCAGTCATCGATTCTTGGCAATGGAAAAGAATCTGCTTTAGTCACACTGATCACCTTTCTATATTCAGTGCACATGCGGAAAGTATTATCTGGTTTCGGAACCAGTATACATGGTGAACTCAGGTCACTTTTACTGGGCTCTATGAAATCATTCTCCATCAAATACTGAATTTCTTTCTTCAAGTATTCCTGTTTGAGAGGTTCATCCTGTACGAGTGTTGTTTCACTGGCATGGAATTTATAATTTTGAACGTCATGGTAGATTTTAGGAACATCAGGAGATAAGTGCTCATGTTCAAGTAATAACTGGTTTTGCTCATTCTTTTCTTGTTGCTGCAAATGTGAAAGTTTCTGGTCCACATTATTCATAATTTCAGCAGCAGCGAGGGTGAACATGCCATCTTCGGAGGGATTATATGTAAAAATGAACCTTCCTACGAAAAGCGTCAATACCGCTAACTAGCAGGGAGGGTAACAGACCAAGTTTATTTGTGAAATTTAACCTTCCTTCGAAAATAAATAGACAAGTGTCAATAACGTTAAACCGAGTCCTCTAACCTGTTCGCACTAAACCGAGGCCTTTAACCGGGTTATTTTCTTACGTTTACCGACTCCTAGTGTAAAACACCAGGATATTCACCCTCTCTGCTGATGTGTGGTAAAAAAAAGTAACAGGTCTCTCAACCAAAAATATTATCGAGACCTATGAGATATTGCGACCGAGGATCATGTAAATTTATAATAATAAATCCATGAGGAATCGCTTGCGCTTTTGAGAAGAAGTTTTTCAACTTAATCATATCCAGGTTCCCTGAACACAAAGTCTGGTGGATGCTTCTTAGTGTGTGGATAACAACATCATTAAAGACAAACAGAAAATTGCAGTTATCTCCGATCACTTTTGGTATTTGCCATATCGCTGAGTAACATATAATATCGGTGTTTTTGTGTCTGCCTCGGGAAAGTATCCGAGCTGGATTTGGTTCTTTGTCTAGCATCACATCATCGTATACTACGAGATTGTTGATGCCCCCGTTGAGATCATCTACCAACGGAACATCGCTGATGTCGGTAATGAAATTAACAATATCATTGCCGTCTTTTTTTTAACAACTTTGTATTTTCGTTAAATTCTTTAAGCACATCTTAGCATCGCTGATGATCTATAGATGATGCCACTAAATACAACTTATCCCACTTGTGCCATCTCATTATCAGGTTAAGCAACAATTGCGCCTTACCAGACCCGGATGGACCTATGATAATTGGTCTGATAGAATTTGGTAGCGCCGGATGATGTTTGATTGACTCTTGCTTTCGTGTCGCTGAGAAATTGATGACATTCATGATGTACGAATATATAATAATTATATGGATTTATATTGTGCTCGATGCAGAGCAACCATCTCCACCATTGGATTAAAAACAATAGCGACGATGAATAAAAAGCGTGAACTTACAGACAAATGTGTGAAATGAGGTACAAAAATACAAATTTATCTCTCAAACAACATGTGGAGATATCGCTGCTTCACTGGGAAAATTACCAGGGCCTCCATGGTGGTCCTGGAATCCAACTTGAGATCCGACTTGGCGAGAAAGATCAGCCAAGACCTGGAGTGTATCCAATAAATGCGATGGATCAAGAATGCCACGTTGATGATGTCGCGTATAAAAATCATAGTCTAAAGTCTGTAAAAAATAAATCTCTCAGAGAATCACTAGCTAATTGGCTGGTAAGATCTGCGATAAAAGGTAAACTAGTGCTATGAGCCGGTAATAAATCATGAATAACTATTATATGGAGTCAATTTATTATAGCCCAAGAGGATATTGGAGAGGTAGAGCAGCTATTAGTAAACTTGCTGATGCGACAGGTGTCGCACGTTCTGTTGTTGCAGATTGGTTAGTACGACAGGCAATATGGCAAATGTCTCTACCACCACCTAAAATAAATCAGTACGCACATTTAAATGTCTTCACTCAAAACGAAGTACATCAGGCAGATATTTTGTTTTTACCACATGATACTATTAAAAGTGGTAGACGTCTATCAAGCACATACAAACACGCGTTGACTGTGGTTGACGTTGCAAGTAGATATAAAGAAGCATAACCACTATCAACAAAGACAGCAACTGAAGTTGCATCTCCGTTTGAACGAATTTCTCAGCATGGCGGTCTGAGATTGCCACAGTTGTTACAAGTTGATCCAGGCAAAGAATTTCTTGGTGCAGTAACGTCGATGACGCAGCAACATAAAGTCAAAATTAGATGAGGGCACACCGCAATTCATCATGATCAGAGAATCGTTGAGCGATTGAATCGAACACTTCATGAGCGATTGTTTGGATATCAGTATGCGCAGGAACAAAGTTCAGGCGTGCAAGAGATCTCGTGAATGTGTTGCAAGACTATCAAGTGTGATTGCTGCGTTAAATAATGAAATTATTCGTGGAATTTCGATTACCCACATCAATGCAATCTTCGAAGAAACATATACCATTTAAGCGACATGACTATTTCTCAAAACAACCAGTACTTGATAATGTGACTGTCAGATATTTATACGAGCCGGGGGAGCTTGAGGGAAGAGGAAAACAAAGAGCGACTGACCCAGTCTGTAATGTAACCACACATAAAATTTTCAGCGTAGTAAGATCCACGGCTAGACCTGCAATCTACAAACTAGATACCACTGCTCCTCAACGTGGATTTGTACGTGAACAATTACAAGTAAATCCTGAAGATACACAATTACCACCGACTTCACGCTTGCAAAGGCTCACTTCTTTGAAGGATGATTTGCTAGCAGAACACCAGCTCCAGAGCGCTGGCGCTCCGACGTCGGTTACACTCAAGACCGGTCATCATCACATTTTCGCGTCTGCGGCCAAGACTTCTATTAACTCTATCCACGGCAAATTGTCGTGTGTCATTAGTATAATCCTTGTCTTTACACAAGGGCCACAACATTACTGTATTACAACAAACACTGTGATTGTGTTGTTGTTGTTTCTGCCTCATGATCAATTCAATATCAAGATCAAAGTAGCTTTTTTTGTCACATTGCTGATAACTAGCTAATTTTTTCTTTACTACATCGTTTATCCTGAGTTTGATTATTATTCAT
Organism: Megalonaias nervosa; assembly: GCA_016617855.1. Taxonomy (NCBI): domain Eukaryota; kingdom Metazoa; phylum Mollusca; class Bivalvia; order Unionida; family Unionidae; genus Megalonaias; species Megalonaias nervosa. The sequence continues at coordinate 22,566 of JAECUM010027070.1, read as the reverse complement.
TGCGCAGTTTATGATATCCCTCAGTTGCTGAGATTTTATTCTGACTCGAGATATTGCTAGATGACCTAAATGTGACCATTCGTTACAATCATCGAAAATCCAAATATTAGTACCCCAAATAATTTATTCCTGTGATTAATGAATAGTTATGGCATATCCTAGAGTCCATGGAGATTTATCCATCGTTAACGCGCTCTCAACAACATCCACAGGAACAACAACAATATCATTAAGAACGAGCTTTTGTTTCTACCTTGACTCTGTCCCTGACTCTGTCAGGGGTCCTGGCATTTCAATATCAATATTTTGTTTACGTGTATCTGCTGAGCGATAACACAATGGCACAGAAAAATCTGAGAATTTCTCTTTATGTAACAGAAATAGTTGTTGCTGAAGTGAATCACGAACTGTTTTCCTGGATGCGACAATTAGATCTACAGGCCTCCACAAATTCCAAACGTCACTCATCGCAGTCTCTGGAATTACCTTACGCATTATCTCACATTGAATCTTATCTGGCTGCAGTCTGATTAGCTTTTTAAATTCCTTCAGCGATTCATCAATAGCTCTATGATCATCAAGTATTTCTTCATAATAATTTACAAATTCTTTCAGCCATTCATGCAGAGATGAGCCACTAATGAGGTGGTGGTGGACCATGATCGCCGCACATAATAACAGCAGTATTCCGAGTCAATAACCAATCAATAAATATTTTTAATACGTCAACGGATACCATGCATATCTCATCCCAGATAACGATCTTAGGAATATATTTTTCACCCATTCGTTCAGGTGTCCACGCATCTCCCTTCCATCGAATGAAACTGATAAGTATGAGATTTGACACCTCTTTCTTTCTTCTCTCTGGCAAGCCGGTGAGTCGGAGTTAATACAATCATGTCAAGATTCCCTGGACCATGGTTCAGGAATAATTCAATCGCACGTGTTGTTTTACCAGAACCGCCAGGTCCGTTGAGATAAACGGTTTTATGTCTGGCCACAGGATCATACACCGATGGCGCTGATGATGGTTTTGACATTTGACTATTTTTATAATATATCTCCTCAGATCTGCAATCAGCAGATTCAGAGTAACTAAGTATCTTTTCTTTTACACTCTCCACTCGCCCCATGGTGCATCAACGCCGATCCGTAATTCAATTAATAATTCTGCGTATTTTTTTATTGATATCAAGTGAATCTGTGGTGACTCTAACCGCGGTATCAGGAAATCTATTTATCATCGATAATAAGTTTATCGAAACATAACATCGAAGATCTTAAATGAGTAAACTGTGGGGAGTCACCATCAATGGAGCTCACAGCTGTGCCTAGTTTGGTTCCATCTGATAGGTTAACATTGTTTCGATCTACAAATATATTTTTCTCTTTAATACCGGTAATTATGGAATCGGGCTCAGCATCGTAGATAATTAGTCTTGTACAATGCCTTTTATGATCATATGATGCTGCTTGTGTAAATTTCCCAATTATTTTCTGCCAAGATCTTGTGCAAGTTTAATATCATAGTGTCTAATCTCTTAACTGACATCTTGTTCGCCCCCGTCATCGTCAGCCCTGACATCGTCAGGGGGTTTTGGTAACCAAACTTGTTTTTGTGGACGATATGATATTATTGCTTCACTCACGGTTAATGATATCAATATCTTTGCATCAAGCATATAACGTAATACAACTATTGGAATCCAACCACGTCTATTAAAATGACGACTAAACCAAACAGCGACAATCGGATGAAGGTTTCCGATGCAAACTCGAATGACTCAATACATTCAAATCCAGTTAAGTCAAAATCTGGAAAGGGTCCATTTATCATAACTCGAATAGTCACGTGTGTTGGATGTGCAAATCTTTTAAAATACTCAGAACACTCTCCCATTCCAAGAAAACTTCCAGAATAACATGCAACCATATCAACTGAGATAATATCCTTATAATCGTACATAGTACTCCACAATCCTCCGTGTCAGTATTCGACACAACTGCGTTGTATATCTACTAGAAATTCAAGCCATGTTGGCTTTCATAAATTTTCCTCCTGAGCAAAGTGAGCAGCAACTGACGGAACGGTGAAGTTATTACTGAGTAATCGTTTAATAACATAGCATCATTCGTGTATTTCAACGCAATCGTCATCCTCTCGCCATGAAGATATTCTGTCCTATAAATATCTCAATTAGGCCGTAAAAAATGATCATAATTTCTACATTCGCAGCTTGAAACAACCACATGGATACAGGATCACTCTTACTGATATTTCTGATAAAAATCGAACATATGGCCGTCATAAAATTTAACAGTTCGAGTTCTTGGAAATAATGTTACGTCCGATGTCCACGCGTGAGCGTTATGATGAACAATCTCTATTGAAGCTCCCTTTGATTTATATTTTGATTAATACAAAATCTCGACGGTTAGTGTCTTCACCCTTATTGGAAATTTTAATTTCTTTTCCAACTCAGCAACATCTCTGATCGTAGCTCCATTTTCTTTAACGCACTCGACCCACTCGTTATTTTTTTTTGCGTCTCAGATCTGTTAGACCATTCCCCCGTAACGCGTTTGTAAAATGTTCTGTGACTCTTTAAGCAACACAATTCAAAGTTGAAATTTTTATTTGTCGAAGATCATAAACGCTCTGCTTATCAATCAGCATGTATATTGCATAAACAACTGCCGTCACAGGGTATGCTCGCTCATAATATTGTTTGTCGATACCAGTCAGTGTTCCTAGTTTGGAATTTTTACTTAATGTGACAACACCCCCGGCGCGGTATGATTCTCGAACAGGGTCACGTTTGTCATGGATAATCCAGGTTATTTTGGCGGTGTCTACCGCTGCGATAAATTTTATTCTAAAAATGTGTCTTTGTTCGTCAAGATATATAATAATTGTCCTAGCTTGCTGGGCATTCATTTTAGCATCAGTCTTGGGGCTATCATCTTGCCTAATTCTGAATGTTGACCACACATAAGCCGCATCATCGTTGCTAAACTCTTTCTTGGCTTCACTGATACTATCGATTATAGTCTGATTCGTCAAATTAGGATCAACATCAACCAGAGTTCGCCTTGGTAAGCTATGGGTTATTCTTTCAAGATTGAATCTAGCTTGAGATGGTTTGATCGCAGATAATATTGTAATTTCTTCCATCATATAATTAAGGCAAATATATATTATAAATTAAACTTCTATTTATAATATACAATGATAGCAGCAGGGAGGGCGAATCCTACAACGTGTTCAATTAGAGATTACGCTGAAATCTAAAACTTCCTACAAAAACTAAAATACAAACGTCAATAAACGTCGAAATCGAAATCTCTAACCGACCCGAGACTTTCTTGTTTGGGTTAGCTTATTTTTGTTACTTTATTTTTTGATATTTATGTTTTCGTCGTTATGGCGTGTTTTGTTATTCACGTGCTCACTCATTCTTTGTCGTCGCCCTCCCTGCTGCTGTGTGTCATAATTAAATTATTATATCAATAATAACACTAACTATGGAATCTCACACAGCTAAACTAGTTCGACAGCGACTAGAGGCAATTAAGAAATATCTCCCCGTCCATGATTCTGTCAAACAACAACTACAAGCGCGTCAGAAGTCTCGAAGGCTACTGAAGAAGTTACAAAAGCTACTAAATGTCTTCTTCCCACGTTAGAGCCAACCGCTAAAGCAACTGCAAAAATAGCAGAAAGAACTAAGAAGACAAAAAAGATTCTAAGAGAATTTCCAGGTGAAATAGGTGCTGCTCAACCAATGCGAGAAATACTTGAAGGTATTGACCAAGCTCGTGCTGAAATAGGTGATATAAAGGATCGTATACCAGAACCAGAACAAGAACAAGAAACAAAACAAGAATAAGCAAGTGAGAAAACTGACCTTGGTGATAAATTTACCGAAGAAAATACTACCTTCATAAGAAAACTTGAGAGAGATCATTTACCTATGTTTGCCGCGCGCGTTTTGATGAAAGAAGGAAAGTTTTGAAACCCGAGTACGCTTATGATGCTGTAAGTCGTGAAGTCTCGTACATATTTTGTATATACTACGGAGTTGATCAGGCTCGAAATAGTGATTCAAGAATTATTGTATTCATTAATGGAATAGATGACTATTTTGCACGATTACAACAACAACCATAACGACAACAACTACAACGACGACAACAACCTGTCCAAAAAACAAGTGAGGAAAAGAAAAATGGCATGGCGCCCCTGGTGCAGCTGGAAGTGGTATTGGTACAGGTACCAAGGGAAGTGGTCTTATTACTCCATGTCCCAATAACGTCCTTGCCGACGTGGACGGATAGAAATTTTGATTGCCGGAAAACGAGCTGATAATAATACCCCAGAAATCATTAATGAAGCAGCTGCTATTTGTCAGAGATTATTTGCAGGTGGTATCATGGATATTAATGTTTATAGGTCCCTCATCGATGAAATCGCCGATGATTACCACAGTGATTACGGGTATATAATTGGATCAGTGACAAGAAAATAAGATGATTATACATAATACTCAACGTGGGCCGATCATGCTCAGGGTGATAAATTCACGATTACCTACATATAAAGCGTACTACGGAGATGGATTCGGTGATGTTGTTCAGGGTCTATTCAGAAGGATACCCCCAAAAGCAATACCAATTACAAAACAACTGCGGATGAAAGCTTTTGGTGTTGTTCGTGAAAAAGTTATCGATACTGTTGGTGATGGTGCCGGTAAAGCATTCTCATCAATCAAGGATAGACTAGCACGATTACTACGACGAAATCCTCAGCCAGTAAAATTACCCAGCACAGAAGTTATGCCTGTAAATGTTAGAAAGATAATAAATCAAGCTGCGAATAAAAAATTAGCAGAGTTGGCTATACCTGCAAATGTTATTAAAATAATAAATTAAACTGCGAATCAAAAACTAGCAGGAATGGCGTTGCCATTGGGCGTGTACCCCTATCAAGAAAAGAAAGAGAAAAAAAATATAGCTGCTAGTCTGACAGCAGGAAGTGGTCTTTGTGTTAGACGATAACAAATATAATAAAGATGTTCAAACGTATATCTGATCCCGCATTTGACATGGACGTACCAGTTCTCAAAGATGAATCGGTACGTGATTATCAGTATTATTCTTATGACGCAAGTGTATCTGACGAACGTGGAAGAATCGAATTACAAGTTCAGGATACAAGTAGATATTTCTTACCCGCTGAGGCATTCATTGAGATCAAAGGTAGACTTTTGAAATTAGATAATACAGATTACTGAATTGGTGATTAAGTAGGTTTTGTTAGTAATGGCGTCATGGCGTTATTTAAAATTGCCACATACATGACTGATGGTCGTGAAACTGAGGTCTGTCATAACGACATCGACGTTGCCACAACGATATTTGGCCTTGCAAGACACAGCGATGATTATTTGAGATCAGCTGGTCCATCAATGTTGTTTGCAAAGGATTCAACTGATCATCCAGAAAACAGAAACGTAACACTAAATGCAGCTGGAACTGAAGTTGCATCGATGAATGAAAATTTCAACTTGGGATTCGCAACACGTCGATCAATGTTGAACGACAATGAAGTATTTTCATGTGCAATTCCACTATCACATATCTTTGGATTTTGTAGAAATGTTAGGAAGGTTATCTTCGGGGCAAAACATACAAGCGTCCTTGTGAGTAAACCTACCGACGATGATGCAATATGGCACGCTGAAGGAGTTGATCCAGCTGCAACCGCGGCACTTCATGGAAAAGTAATATTGACAAAACTTTCTTTATGGATGCCAGCAATGACTCAACCGAAGAAAAACGACTACTCTCTTTTATGGATAGCGGAGGCAAATCAACATTATTATGGTTGACAATGACCACTGATAGTGTTCAAAGTAACATTAATAGTTTATTGACATGGCAGATAGCATCACAGCAAGGTGTCTCTGCACCGCGACATATGTTTATTGCTTTCCAAGATGCTGCACGAGTAAACTCACAGTTACGCAGTGCAATGATATTTGACAAACTTGGTGTTGCTGAAGTTTCTTTGAGAATAAATGGACATCAAGTACCAGCTGAGGATATATTACTGGGTTTTGATAACAATCATGTTGCACGTGCATATCCTCGTTTGATTACATTCATGGAAAGTGATCAAAATGTTGATATTGGTTTGCAAATACCTCAGCGGGAGTTTACAACACTGTATCCAATCTATTATTTCTCACTGGAACACTTGAATTTCTTCAGGCAATCAGTAGGTATTATACACTTTCGGGCTCGTGTAACAAGAGGAGTGGCTGTTGTTAATTACAGAGCAATCACTGTTATACTCTCAGATAAAACAATGTTGCTTGAAGGTGTTGGTGGACGAATGAGAGTCACTGATGCCCCAGTAGAAAACATGTAAATAAATCGATCATGATATTATGTCATATCATCATGTTAGTGTTGCTCTGACTCCTGGTCAGATTATAAAAACTACAATCAGCGTCGAAAAAAATTCGGGAATAACAATATCACTGAAACGAGGACAGATCCCAGGTGGTCCAAATAAACTATCACTGACTGAACGTCAACTCAGGCACTTCAATGACGCCAAGCGATCATAAACCGACGTACGACTTGCTCTTTCTGCGAGTGTCATCATCGGCATTGCCAAGACGGGTGGTATATTTCAACTTCTCGCAGCTATACCAGGAATCATCGCCGCTGCAGCCCCAGCTGTTGCAAAAGCAGCTGCACCTGGCGCCGTTGGAACTGCCGCTGGAATGGCCAAAATTGCAAAAAGTGTTGCTGATCGTTTACGATCCACCGGTGATACAATGACAGGTACACTCAACATGACTGGAAATAAAATCGATGTTTTAAGAGAACCGACAAGTGGTGAAGATGCCGCAACAAAAAAATATGTGGATGATAAAGATATTACGATCGATGACAAATTAAATACACTACGAGCTGAGTATGACGTTCATGTAAGCATGTTTATAAACACTCGTAGAAATTTTCAAAAACGTAATAAAATCGCTGATGATTTCTTTGGAAGTCCAATCGTTGTTGACATAAAACTCTCTGAAATTAATACAAAACTAGAACATATTGTCAGTGGATTTCCTGATATCGTTCAAAAAATTAATATGATTAAAATTCCTCACAAACAGATACCAACGTGGTATACACAGTATCATCAGGATCATCAACATGGTCACAGCAAAATAACACTATCAAACATATCGCAGAAGTCACTCGTGTATATAGGTTGTCCGTGTTCAGCGCTGCAAAATTTAGGATATTTACCACATTTCCATGGCGTCATTCAACCGATAATTTTTCTGATTTAACAACTTTTGGAAATTTAGTGTATTTCCCAGTACGACCTTGTACAGAATTCTGACTGTGTAATAGCATGTAAGTTACATAAAAAAAAAAATTATCAGCTGTACTGCCATTCATGTGATCGATCACAAGTCCGTCTTTGATCGATCCATAAAAACATTCGTAGATGAATCTATGAGATAAATATCTTTCTTTTCCAACAGTAAATCCGAGATAACCAGCATTATCAACAACACCGACTGTTTTTTTTTAGTCGACAGTGCCTGATGATACCATTACGAGATGCCTCATAATTTTTAATGATGGGATGCTTCACAAATTCATTTGCCTCCATTTATATGATATTATTTGTCTAAATTATTATTTTATTGTTGAGGTGAAAATCTGGCGAGATAATCTTCAGCGTTTTTTTTTTTTTTAATAAAAGATTCGACTCCATCGGTATTATTTTTTGTCATAATTTCGTTTCAGCTTTCTGTATTTTTTTTACCACCACATTGCACACACAACTGCGTTTTTTGTCTGACCCCAACACCAAATTTCAAGCACGGTTTTGGTCCTAGACACCTCCTGCGAACACTTTGCATGTGACATCCATAGAATTCATTTAAGCAAATCCTGTTACAAGGAAGTGAAGAACCGATCATGAGCCACTTGCATTTATTCTTTGCTTCAATCATATATATATATATATATATATATATATATATATATATATATATATATATATATATATATATATATATATATATATATATATATATATATATATATATATATGATCTTCAATTGAAATATATATTTGGCTTAATTATAATATGGAGGAATGTATGAGATTATCTGCAATTAAACCCTCTAAAGCCAGATTCGATCTCGACAGAACAACCCCTTAATTACCAAGACAAATAAAACTTTAATAAATCGTATCAGTGAAGCCAAGAGAGAATTTTGCGATGGTGGTGCAGGTCATGTATGGTCAACATTCAGAATTGTACGCGACGCCGATGGTGTTGTCGATGCTACAATGAATGATAAACGAGCAACGACAATTATTAATTATCTCGACCCTGCAGGAAAATATATTTTTCAAATAAAATTTATCGTAGCAACTGACGATGACAAATGGATTATCCGTAACAAACCTGATCGTATTCGGTGGCTCGTCAGGGTCATAGTGGAGGTATTGTAACGATAAATAAAAATTCAAAACCAGGAATAATGACTGGAATTGATAGACCTTTTTATGAACGAGCATATCCTGTAACGGCAGTTGTTTATGCGACATATGCACTCAATGATAAACCTAACGTCGATAAACTTCTACCGATGAAAATTTCTCGTGGTGACTTTTGTCACTTAAATTGTGTTGCTGAGCGAGTTACAGAACATTTCACAAATGCGAAACGAGGAAACGGTTTAACGGATCTAAGGCGTAAAAAATAAATGAGTGGGCAGAAACAGTTAAAGATACTGGAGCGTCTGTCAAAGATGTTGTTGAACTGGAAAAAATTAAGATTTTCAATAAGAGTGAAGACATTAAACAGAGAGATTCTATACAAATCGAAATATAAAAGAAATGGAACTTCGATAGAAATTATTCATCATAATGCACATGCGTGGACTTCGGATATAACAATATTTCACAAAATCGAACTATTAAATTCTATAGCGGCGATATGTTTGATTTTATCAAAAATATCAGTAAGAGTGACCCTGTATCCGTGTGGTTGTTTCAGAGTTCAGAATCTGTGAATGACGATAAAATTCGCTACGATCAGTTTGTGCGGCCTAATGGAGATATTTGTCATACAGAATATCTCCACGACGAAATGAAAAATCTTGCGTTGAAATACACCAACACCGATGAAATCGGCGCTGATGGCGGTGATGAAATCACTGGCGAACGATTACTCAGTAATTGTTTTCCGTTCCGTCAGTTGCTGCACATTCTGCTCAGAAGAAAAATTCATGGAAACCAACACGATTGGAATTTGTTGAAGACGTGCAGCTAAGCTGCATAGAATATGGACACGGCGGATTATGGAGTACTAAATACGATTATAAAGATGTTATATCGGTTGATATAGTTGCATGTTATCCCGGACGTTATCTTGGATACGGAGAATGTTCTGAGTATTTCAAAAGATTTGGACATCCAACACACGAAATGACCAGAGTTACGATAAATGGACCCTTACCAAATTTTCACCTGATCGGATTTGCATGCATTGCATCATTCGAATTAGCAAGGAATCTCCATCCGGTTGTTCATGTTTGGTTTGGGAGACATTTTTCAGAAAAATGTTGGGTTCCAATTGTTTTAGTTAGATATATGATTGATAAGGGAATTTTGGTGTCATCGACATTCAGTGAAGCAATTATATCACATCGTCCGCAGAAACAAGTTTGGTTACCAATGCAGAATAAATACCCTGATGACGAAATCCTTATATAACTGATTATGAAAATAAACTCTCAAAGGATCTCGGCAGAAAAATAATTGGTAAATTTACCCAAGATGGATCGTATGATCACAAACGACATTGTTGTAGACTAGTCATCGATGATGCTGAACTCGATTTTATAATTGCCGATGCAACCGAAAGAAACATTTCTATAAGCCGAGAAAATGCTTATTTATCTGATGGAACTAAATTAAGTACAATCATGAGCTACACTGATGGTGAATCACGGCAGTTTACTCATTTAAGATCTTCGATGCTTGCGTATGTTTCAATAAATTTATTATCGATGATAAATAGATTTTCTGATACCGCGGTTATAGTTGCAACAGATTCATTTTATATCAATAAAAAATACACAGAATCACTGAAACAGCTAAAAATTTCCAATGACGCTGATTGGGGGTCATGGAGAATAAAACGAGACCAAATTCTTGATTATTCTGTATCAGCCGATTACAGACCAGAGCAGATATTTTATAAAAATAATGGATTATCGGAATTATCATCGGCTCCATCTGTGTTTGATCCTGTAACCCGTCATAAGACTGTTTATCTCAACGGGTGCGATGGTACTGGCAAAACAACACGTGCGATTAAATTATTTCGACGATTAAATAAATCCGCCGATATGATTGTTTTGACAAAAAAAAAAATAAACGTGATTTTGATCTCGATATTGATTTTATCATGACACTGAAACAATAGCAGAATAATCATTGTGCGAGATATAATACGGTAATGTTGTGGCAATATTCGAATAATATTCCAAAACAATTCAACGTGGATAGAATTACTAGCAGTCTCGGCCACACACGTGAAAATATGATATTGACCTGTCTTCAGTGTAATCGATGTAGGGGTGCTAATGTTCTGCTTTTAGAGAAGTGAAGGCGGTGGTAATCGTGTATCTTCAGGAATTACTTTTAACTGTTCGCGTACAAATCCACGTTGAGAACCAGTTCAATCTAGTCTGTAGATTGCAGGTCTACCTGTGGATCTTACCACTCTGGGAATTTTATGTGTGTTCACACTCCAAATAGGATCAGTTGCTCTTTTTTTTACCACCTTCAAGTTCACTGGGTTCATATAAATATCTTAAGTCACATTACCTAATACTGGTTCTTTTGAGGAAGAGTCACATCGTTGTATTGGTATATTTTTTGTGATCGGGCTGATGGTTTTCATGGAAGTTGCACGAGTAATTTCATTATTTAACGCAGCTATTACATTTGGTAGTCTTGCAATCCATTCACGAGATCTTTCGTCCACGGACTTAAGGTCAGTAGATATTTCCTTTGCATATTGATATCCAAATAACCGCTCAGCAAGTGTTCGATTAAATTGTTCAACGATTGCCTGATGCGATGAATTGCGGTATGTCCTCGTCTGATTTTGACATTATCCTTTTTCATCAGAGATGATACTGCACCAAGAAATTCTTTGCCAGGTTGAACCTGTAGTAGCTGTGGCCATCGTAGACCGCCGTGTTGATACATTCGTTCAAAAGCAGAAGCAACGTCAGCTGCTGTTTTAGTTCATAATGGTTCTGCTTCTTTATATCTACTTGTAACCTCAACGACAGTCAACGCGTATTTGTATGTGCGTGATTGACGTCTACGTGTTTTAATAGTATCATGTGGTAAAAACAAAATATCTGCCTGATGAAGTTCATTGGAAGCTCCGACATCAAAATGTGCGTACTGAATTTTTTTAGGTGGTGGTAGATAAATTTGCCCTATTGCCTGTTGTGCTAACCAATTTGAAGCAACAGAACGTGCTACACCTGCTGCATCAGCAAGTTTACCAATCGCTGATTTACCCCTCCAATATCCTCTTGGGCTATAATAAATCGATTCCATTCTAATAATTATCTATGATTAATTACCAGCTCCTAGCACTAATTTACCTTTCATCGCAGATTTCACTATGAAGCTAGCAAGTTTTTCTCTGATAGGTTTATTTTTTATGGAATTTAACGAGTGAATCAACGTCACATCTGCAATATGTCGTTGTTGTAAATGTTTATTTTTATACGCAACATCATGAATGCGGCACGCTTGATCAGTCGGATTGATTGGGTACTCTCCGTGACTTGGTTGGTCTCGTTCGTCAAGTCGGATATCAAGTCGGGTTCCAGGACCACAATAATTATATCCAGGAAGCTGTTTTTCTCCTGGGTATTTAGCCCATGGGTCCCTGGTAATTTTCACAGTGAAGCAGTGATATCACCACCTGTCTTCGTACGAGACGAAATAAATTTGTATTTGCTTGTGCTACATTTTACACACTTGCCTGTAAGCGCAAGCTTTTTGTTTTTTGTTGTTATTGTTGTTAATCCACTGGTGGGGGGGTAAATGCTCCGCATTGAATACAATATAAATTCATATTATTTATTATATTTGTACAACATGGATGTCATTGACTTCTCAGCGACAAAAAAGCAAGAGCTAATCAAGCATCAGGCAGCGTTACCAAATTCTATCAGAGCAATTATAATAGGTCCACCTGGGTCTGGTAAGACGCAATTATTGCTTAATCTGATAATGAGATGGTTAAGTGGGATAAGTTGTATTTGGTGGCACCATCCGTAGATGATCAGAGATGTTACGATGTGCTTAACGATTTTAATGAAGAAGCGATGTCGTTGGATGAAGATGAAGATGATGATAATGATATTTTTGATTTTCTCACCGATATTGATGAAGCTCCATCTGTAGATGATCTCGATGGACGTATCAATAATCTCGTAGTGTATGATGATGTGATGCTGGACAAACAATCAAATCCAGCTCGGATATTTTATCGAGGGAGACACAAGAATACTGATGTAATTTATGTTATTCAGCGAAATATACAAATACCTAAAGTGATCAGAAACAATTGTAATCTTTTAGTTGTTCTTAATGAGGTCGATACACGTACTCTGCGAAACATTCAAAGGACTTGGTGTTCAGGAGATATGGATATGATTAAGTTCAAAAACATCTTTTCAAAAGCACAAGCTACCCCACACAGATTTATCCTGATACATTTACATGATCCTCGATGGCGATATCGTGTAGGTCGCCATAAAAAATTTTGACTGAGAAACACAGCAGCAGGGAGGGCGACGACAAAGAATGAGTGAGCGCGTGAGTAAACAAAACACGCCATAACGACGAAAACATAAATATCAAAAAATAAAGTAACAACAATAAGCTAACCCAAAAAGGAAAGTTTAGGGTCGGTTAGAGATTTCGGTTTTGACGTTATTGACGTTTGTAATTTCGTTTTTGTAGGAAGCTTTAGTTTTCAACGTAATCTCTAATTGAACACTTTGTAGGATTTGCCCTACCTGCTGCTATGATTCAAGTAAAGAATAGTTGCAAATGGTTGATGCTTGGATCTACAACTCCTGTAATATATCTTGTGTAACGGATTTCAGTGCTTACCTCCTACAGAGTGTGCGACGAGGGACTCTAGGACCAAAGCCATGTTTGAAGTGTAACGAGGGTGTCAAGGGGGAAACGCAGTTGTGTGTAGACTGTGGAGACAGAAAATACAGAGCTTTAAACGGTATTATGATTTTAAAAAATTGATGGCAGCGAATCTCCTATAAAAAAAATACGCTGAGGACTATCTCGCTAAATTTTCACACTAGCAACATCCCACATATTTTTTCTAGTAATAAAATAATAATTTAGATAAGCGATATATACATATTAAATGGAGCAAGGAAATAACTCCGATGAAATTGCAACGCATTCCATCATCAAGAATTATGAAGCGTCGCGTGTTGGTGTAATTAGGCACTGTCGACTAAAAAATTTTCTTTGTTGGGGTTCCTGTATTTTTTCTTTGTCTCCATGGTGTCTTTGCACAAGGACTCTGTCTCTGACAATAGTCAGGGAAGCATTAGACAAAGAGAAAAGAAAGCCACGCCCACTTGGATGTAATCCAGGCTATTTCCAGGTATTGGTAACTTCATAATAATTTTTAAATAGTAAAAAGCTCCGTGACCGAGCGGTAGTGCTGTGGATTTTCATTCTCAACGTGTGGAAATTAGCTTTCCAATCCCGTAACAGACAAATTTGTCGACGATTGCGATAAATCGCATTTAATAATTGTGGGCTCCAAGCACAACATAAAAATGTAATGATAAGTACACCTCCCCACCATGTTAAACAACGTCGTCCTTGACAAAGTCAAGGGTGCAGATTTTCATTCCGTTGGGGTTGATATCGGGGGAGATGTGCAAAAAATTTGAAGTTATCAGTATAAATCTGTTGAAAACAGGAGCCCCCATGGTGGTGGTATAAATAGCTTAATGCTGTAAATAGCTTAAATTTGTATATAATAATGCTGTAAATATGCTACTAGAATTAATTATGTGTATTGTGCCGTTCATGCAAGTTAATACTGTATATTGTGCAATCCATACAAGTTAAATTTGTGTATTGTGCCGTCCATGTAAGTTAAGATTGTGTATTGTGCCGTAAATGTATTCCGGCAAAAATTAGGAATGCAAATAATTTTTTTTATTTTAAACAGATATTTATTATATGATGAATTCTGCAAATATTAATGTGATTATCTCTGCAATTCAAAAATTACATATCCCCACCTCCGCTGGTGGGGGTGTACAACTTTCTGATCAACTTGATCCTGAAAAAAATCACAAATGATTTTGAAATATTACAAGAACGAAAATTTGAAAGAAGATATTCACTAGCAGCCGAATACAGTTTGATCAACTTACTTCAGCAGGCAATGACACCATCGCTAGCCTGTGTACGTGATGATACACAAGTTGAGCAATTTGTTCCTCTCGCACAGGCGATTGAGAAAATTAGATCAGAGTTGTCTCGCGAATAAGAAACAAAAAGACTGTTAATACACGCGTGCAAGACAGTTGAAAAAATTGTGTACGATTGTAAAGAATCGAATTGTGAAAGCGAAAGTTGTGACACCGAATTGTGAAAGTGAAAGTTGTGACACTGAATATTAATAGCGCGTGTTTTGACTTTGTCAAGAATCTATAATATTTTTCTTTGGTCGAAAAATCTTTTCTTTTCTTGGTTGGGTAGTTACCCCGACGAAAGTAGTTCTTGTAACTTGGACCGTTTAAGGCAAACCTTTGATTCCGATCACATACAGCTGTAATAACATGTTCTCGTTTAACTGTTCCGGCGTTAGCAAAACTTTCTCATCGCCATAATCATCAATAAGTACATTAACAGTGTGGGAAAGTGTCAAGATTGTTCTGACGGCTTTCTTTGTTGTATACAAAAACTCTCCTGTGTTAGCACAGCACAAAATAATTAATTTTTTTCATTATCGTTGTAAGGTTCCAAGGGCCCAAGCCCGATTTTGACATACCCAGGCGGGATTTTTTTTCACTTGTTGACTCCCTGACTATTGACAGGATCTTACATACAACTGATCGGCAATGATTCCCCTCTTAAATCAAGAAGGTGTCCGTACTGGTCAGTAAGTTTGAAATGTATCCGTGACCACAGTGGATTATGACATCTCAGATAAACCGGATTAAGAGGTTCTAACACAATTAAATATCCATGTGGAGCTTGAGGAATATATGAGTATAGAATATATCCCTGCTGTGCCTGCCTGGATCTTTCAAGATCTACTTGATAGCTGCCATCGATCGCATTGCATACCATATTGACTGTTATCGTTGATGTGATATTGACACCACCTAGTGATATATGACGCCACCTCCGTCTGGATCATTGTTATGTTTGAGAATACTCGGAGGAGGTGATATCACTCTCCATGCTTCGATGATTTTGGTGTAGTACTCATCGATAATATCGTTGACGTTTTTTTTTTTTTTCAGCTCGTCGACGTTAAATCCGGGAAATTTAAACGTGGCAGACCTGCCTCAGTGATCGAATGTTTGTTGAGGAATAATTGTTTGTGTGAGTATTTAATGCCATTATAATGCGTATCACATTCACTGCCGGCTTTCAATCACCGCCTATATAATACTTTGATGAACAGTCTTGAGGTCCGATGCAACGTGGTTCAAGTACTCTATTTGCTTGATGATTTCCTCCCTCAGATAATCGCTAACGGGAGGATTCCCGTTTGTATAGTGGGTGAATGACTGGCGTAGTTTGTTGCTCATTCGTTTGTGCTCATGATTAATTTCATCGAATAATATTTGATTTCATCTTCAGTATGTATCCTCTCGAAGGTGAAATATTTCCATCTCATTTCAGCGGGGAGAATTTTGTCGTCCGGAGTGATTTCAATTTTAGCAACAGCGAATATACCACTAATGCTGGAAGGCTTAGGTTCTATTGCTCTCCACAGATGAAAAATATGATAATCTGGAGTGCTTTCCCGATGCACTTTCTTGTCTGGAACATAATCATATCGTTGAGGGCGCGGTGGTGCTGGAGGTCCTGGTGGTGGCACTTCTGGCCATCCTAACACAGTTCGGATCCACGACTGACATATATCGACGCTGTAGCAGGTATTAATATTTCTAACGAGGCAGATATCTTTGGCTCATGAGCCGTTATAACGATCTTGGATTCTTTTGCTGTGGTAGATTTGATTCTGCTCTGGAACTCATCGTTGATCTGTTCGATTTGATAACTGCCTGTTGAGATTCCGACAACATTCCAGTCTGGTGTCCCATCAGACATACTTTTTATACGCAAATACCAGTGAATTATTTGTTTGCAACCCTCTGAGTGACTTTGTCCTAATATTTGACCAGCTGTGATATACTTGCAATTGTGCTAGTGCTATTTCTTTGGCTGGAATTGTCGTTGGAAAGCTTGGTTGACGTTGCTGATATCATTGTGGTTGTTGTTGGTGTTGTTCTAGCAATCGCAGTGTTTGATTTTGCGACATTATTATTATGATAATTTAAATAAGGTATCTAAAGCAATGTCTTTGTCGGGGGGTGGGGTATTCTACCTTGACAGTGTGTCCTTATCTTTAGACCATGACTTTGTCAGGGGGTTGGGTTGCAGCTGCTTCATAGTAAACCTTTATCATTTCCTCGAATAGTTGATCTGATATCACGCCATCGTTGAGACCTGATGATATCAACGATGAAAAATTGGCGTATGCTTGTGTTTCCGCTGATGGAAGCGTTGTATATTCGTGTAATTTATCAGCAGCGCACGTGGATAGCTTTCTTGCAATGATATTAAGAATATCAGCAACACCGGTTAGAACAGCAACACCAATTCCTATTACTGGTGCTATTATGTATGAATTACTGTTTCACCGACTACGGCAGGTGCTGCTTATACAATTATGTTAGTAACAAACGATACGTCTGCGGTATTTTATTTTGTTGTTTGTTTGTTTGTTTTACTGTATGCGCATCAATGATATTTTTCAGTTGGGTATGCAACAAAAACGCTTGCTCGTATCTAAAACGTTGAATGTCAGTTGGGGTTACCGGTAATTGGTTCATTATGTAGATTACAGACATTAAGTAGATGGTAGTTAGGCGACTCATTCAGTACACCAATAGTCTTGATCCAATATCACTAACACAGATCCAGAAGATCCACTAACTGGATAACGCCGTGAAATTGTGGTAGATATTGTAAATGTTGTCACGCCGGGTACTGAGAACCTGTACATGGCGGTAGCCTCAGCGGTATATTTGATGAATTTATTGAGTGGTGTCCATAATGCTGATCCAGACGCTACTGTATATATTACATTATCGATAATCATTTTGATGTCAGAGAGTTTAATGCTGATGAATAATGGACTCCCAAAAATTCCTTAATGGTTCTATTTGTAAACGCGGTTACATGATTAGCATATTCAGATCTAAACGTGGTCATTCCATCATTGATTGTCATTAACGAGGTCGTCATCGAGATGTTGCTATTATCGACGTATTTCTACGTTGCAGCATCATCGTTTGATTCTGGTTCTCTAAGACCAGTAATTTTATTATTAGCCATATTGAAAGAACCAGTCATTGCATTGCCAGTTTTAGCAACGCATTTACTGATCTCAGTTTTGATCGTGGCATCATTACTGTCTTCATATTTTTCTGTTGCGATATCATCGTCTGATTTTGGTTCTTTCACACTGATAATTGTATTTCTGCTCATGTTGAGATCGCCATACATAATATCTCCAATTCTTCTGATGCATCCAGCAATCTCTCCCATGAGTGTTAGAACTGATTCCTCCGAGTTATTAATTTTAACGTTTTTAGCAAACACCACTAAATTATCTTCGGCCCCATCTGGAACCCGTAAAAAATAATATCTGTCAACGAGATATTGCCCGTCTTTAACCGTCCTTGCTTATCCTGAAAAACAACAACTTCATTTTGGTCCACATCTGCAAGACGCAAAAGATCAGCGAGTTCATTCTTGACCTCGTTAAGGGTTGTATATTTGAATAAGTCGCCTTGGGGTTTGCCCATAGTAAGAATCCGAGCAGATCTTCCGTAAATATCTACCATTATATGTTACGCTAAGACCTGTTTAAAACTTTGGACGATGTTGTCTGGTGGTATACTCGTGCACGGCTTTATGAGGCTGTGCCCCTGACGATGTTGACACAGCATCGAGCACAGCGAGTACTTCATGGTTACATATTGGGGGATTAGTTATTGTCTGTGTTGGTAATGTTGAATACCAGATCGGAGGCTTTGAAGTCCGCTGAAGAATTTTAAAAATTCTTGTGGTGGCGCCAGCCCATACGAATCAAAATAAACAACTCCACATGGGTCAACAGCATATGCAACCCAATGAGTACCTGGCCCAGAACTTAATGATACCAGTTTCAACAATGTTTGGTTGTTTGGTAATTGATTACGCATAAAAATACCTCTGAAGTTTTTGATGTTTAATTTTTTATCAGCATCAAGTAAATCAAAGTTTGACATGGGAAGCTCAAAACGTTCTGTGTTTAGCAAAGTGTCCCGGGCAGTCTCAGACCTGAGCCGCTCGAGGCTCTACCGTACCATGAATGACGGGTTCCTGGAAGTCTTAGACCCCTTCCATTTTTGAAAGGTCCTTTTTTGGAAGTTTTTAGTCCGTGGCCTTTTTGCTCTCTTTAATACCATTCCAGAAGCAGTTCCAACAGCACCAAGTGCAGCTGCTTTTGCAACAGCAGGGGCTGCAGCGGATATCAACGCTGGTATGGCTGCGAGAAGTGGAAATATACCACCCGTCTTGGCGATGTCTTTAATAATGGCACCCGCAGAAAGATCAAGTCTAACACCAGTCGCTGATCGCTTGGCGTCATTGAAGTGCTTGACGTTCTGTCAGTGATAGTTTATTTGTACCTTACAACACCGCTGATTTTAGTAATATGTTTATTCCAGAATTCTTTTTTAATGCTGATTGTAGCTTTTTAATCTGATCAGGGGTCAGGGTAATATTAACATGATGATATGACATTATAATATCATGAGCGATTTAATTACTGATCGCGCAATCGATTACACGTTTTCCACTGGCATCGACTCTCATTCGTCCACCAACACATTCAAGCAGCATTGTTTTGTCTGAGAGCATAACAGCGATTTCTCTGTAATTAGCAATAGCTCCACCTGCCACACGAGCTCGAAAGTGTATATCAACACAGATTGTCTAAATAAATTCATGTGTTCCAGCGAAAAGTAATAGGTCGGATACAGCGTTGTAAAATCTTGTTGTGATATTTGTAGACCAGAATCAACATTCTGATAACGTCCTATGAATGTCATCAAACATGCAGCATGATTGTTATCAAAGTTCTGTATTATGTCCTCATCTGGTTATTGATGTCCATTTATTCTCAGTGAAACTTCAGTAACACCAAGTTTGACAAATATCATTGTGCTATGTAATTGTGAGTTTACTCGTTCAATATGTTGGAAAGCAGTAAATATATATGTCGTGGTGCAGAGACACCTTGCTGTGATGCTAGATGCCATGTGAATAAGGTAACCGGACAATTCGGTGCCGGACAATTCGGCGCAGACAATTCGGCGCGGACAATTCGGCGCAGGGCAATTCGGAGCGGACAATTCGGGACCAAAAAAACGGGTAATTCGGAGCGGACAATTCGGAGCAAAAGCGCGCCGACATGCACTCTGTGAAAGATGTAAATAACAAAAAACATCACTTTTAAAATAGTTTTCTGAGTACTTAGCCTATAGTTCTTCTATGTGTTAGATTACGAAAATCGTTCATCAATTGATTACTTGCGCGGATGTAGTCACAACATTAATTTAATGGATTAACATTTAGTATACTGGTAACATTTTAAAAATGTGATTTTGTGCAAGAGTGGCTGGTATTTGCTATGACTTTTTTTTGTAGTAAGCTAAATAAACTTTACTTTATACGGTATTATAGTTCCATTAAACATGATTAATAAAAAAATGCGTTTAAATTTCAAATAGATATGTTTTAAATATCCTGCTCCCATTTGTCCGCTCCGAATTGTCCGCTCCGAAATGTCCGCGCCGAATTGTCCGCGCCGAATTGTCCTGCTCCGAATTGCCCTAGCACCGTGAATAAACCATTAATTGTACTTTGAATACTATCTGTTGTCATCGTCAACCATATGATGTTGATTTACCACCTGAGTCCATAAAAGAGAGTAGCCGTTGTTCTTCGGTCAGTGGTGATATCATTGTTGGCATCCACAATGAACGTTTTGTCAGTATTACTTTACCTGCGTCAATGATAGGGCGCCAGATTGCATCTTCGTCGTTAGCCTTTCTTACAAGTGCAACTGTGTGCTTGGCTCCAAAAATAACCTTTCTGACATTTCTGCGAAATCCAAAGATATGTGACAGTGAATTGCACATGAAAATATTCTACTTCCATCCTTCAGCATTGATCGACGTGCTGCGAATCCTAAGTTGAATTCTCAGCGTCAGCGTTGTCGGCGAAGTTTCTTGGTCGTCTTATATTATACTCTCTGTTGTCAGGGTGGTCAGAAGTATCCTTCACAAAAATCGTCGACGGACCAGCCGATCTTGGATAATAATCGGAATATTTTGCTAGACCCAGTATCGTCCTGGCAACGTCGACGTTTTCCAAGCATGATTCAATATTTCTTCCGTCGATGCTATACGTGGCACTGTTGAACAACGGCATGATGCCATTAATAACACCAACTCTAACATCAGCTCCATATTCAGTATTATCTGCTTTTAGAATTTTACCTTCTGCTTCAGCGGGTAAGAAATATCTGCTTGTATCCTGAACTTGCAGCTCAGTTCTTTCACGCTGATTTGGCCCTTGTGCATCATATGAATAATATTGATAATCACGTACCGATTCATCTTTGAGGATTGGCGCATCCATATCAAATGCGGGATCAGATACACGCTTGAACATTATAATACTTTGTCATCGTCTAACACGAAGACCACTTCCTGCTATTAGACTAGCAGTTATATTTTTTTGCTTTTCCAATTCTACCAGCGGCAGAGGTACACCAGCGAATTCTGCTAGTCTTTGATTTGCAGCTTGATTTATTATTTTAATAACATTTGCAGGCATAACTTCGGTGCTGGTCAATTGTACACGCTGAGGTCGGACCGCTGGCGATCTACATCTTAATAATGCTAGTCTATCCCTGACTGCTGAAAATGCTTTACTAGCAACACCAATACCTTTATCACGAACAACGTCAATAGCTTTCATTCCTAGTTGCTTTGCAATCGGTATTGCTTTTGGTGCTATCCTTCTGAATAGACCTGAACAACATCACCAAGTCGATCCCCGTAGATCGCTTTATATGCTGGTAATCGCGAATTTATCACCCTGACCATTACAGGTCCACGTTGAGCATTATGCATGACCATCTTATTTTCTTGTCACTGATCCAATTGCATCAATCACTGCAGTAATTCGGTTCGTTTTTATGACCACGATGTGTTTTTACACTGCCTGTGGCAAGACCTTGTCTGGTTGTTGTAATTGTTGTTGTTGTAACAGTGCAACATATTTATCTATTCCATTGATAAATGCAATATATGTTGTATCATTATTTCGGGCCTGATCAACTCCGTAGTGTATGCGAAATATCCATTTATACCAGTTATCACGCCTTACAGCATGATCAATGTACTCGGATTACAAAATATTTTCTCTATTATCAAAACTATGCGCGGCAAACACAGATAATTCTTCCACGCTGACAAATATTTTTATGAAGGCAATACTCTATAGTAAATTTATCAATCGGTTCAGTTCTGACTCGTGCTTGTTCTGATTCTGGCTTTGGTTCTGATTCTGGCTGTGGTTCTGATTCTGGATGTGGTTCTGATTCTGGCTGTGGTTCTGATTCTGGATGTGGTTCTGATTCTGGCTTTGGTTCTGATTCTGGCTGTGGTTCTGATTCTGGATGTGGTTCTGATTCTGGCTTTGGTTCTGTATCTGGATGTGGTTCTGATTCTGGCTTTGGTTCTGATTCTGGTTGTGGTTCTGGTTCTGGTATACGATCCTTTATATCGCCTATTTCAGCACAAGCTTGGTCAATACATTCAAGTATTTCTTGCATTGGTTGAGAAGCGGCTATTTCACCTGGAAGTTCTCTTAGAATCTTTTTATTTGTTTAGTTCATTCTACTATTTTTCCAGTTGCTTTAGCGGTTTGCTCCAACATGGGAAGAAGAAGTAGTCTCTGTGACTGGTTTAAATAACTGTTCTGTACCTTCTGCAAATTCCAACTGAGACCCCTGACACGCTTGTAGTTGTTGCTTGACAGAATTCTGGACTAGGAGATATTTCTTAATT
>JAECUM010027068.1:0-15441 GCA_016617855.1 Megalonaias nervosa | reverse complement strand
TTGTAATTTAATCATATAATCGTGCAATTTAGCATTTGTACAAGTATGTATCTTTTTGGTTATAATACCGAGAACTCCAGCAATAGTCGTTGATGCTGAAACAATAATGGTTATAACAGTAGGTGCTGTCATCGTCAACATTGATAATAATAATCCTGTTCCAGTAATAACAGCAGAAACCGAGTAAACAACTACATCAACAACAACTATACGTCTTTTGTATTTTTTTATTTTCTTGTTATAATAGTCGATAAAATTATTTAGTTTAGTCAGACACTCACATACTTGATTGCATCTGTAAAGTTGAACGTCAATGCGAGACTGAGGTTGATCCATTATTATTATATTAAGTGATTAATTGTGGTGTTTCAACCACAAATTCCATATGCCACCAATAAGGCTCTGAGGTTTTTTTTTGATCATATATTCTCAGTATAAATATTTCTTCAACATCTTTTCTTAACAATATAGATACAACTCCAGAGAGAGAATCAGTTGAATGACGCAATATATATCTGTTAATTATAGCAAATCTTTCATCACTAAATACGGACAGCCTGTAAATACCAGTAACTTCTGCGGTATATTTGATAGTGTTATTTTGTGGTGTCCATGTTGATGGTCCTGATGCTACTGTGTATACGATATTTTTAATTTGTCCGTGTGGAATTTTGATCAGATTAGTTTTTTGAACAATATTAGGTATTCCACTGGCAATATCATTGAGTTTCGTGTTAATGTTGGCTAGTTTTATGTCAACGGTTGGTGGATCACCAAAAAATTCTTTAAAGGGTTTGTTTACTTTTCTAAGAAAATTTAAGAACAGTTCTATTTGATTATTAAAAGATTGTACATGATTATCATAATCAGTTTTTAGTGTAGTCACTTCATTCTTGATTGGAGCTTCCTTATCATCAACGTATTTCTTTGTCGCAGCATCAAAATCATATTCTGGTGTTCTAAGATTATTAATGCCATTATTATTCATGTCGAGAAATGCACGCATTATACCGCGGTTGGTCAATACGTACTTAGATTCTTGATCGTCGACATATTTCTTTGTTGCGGCGTCTGCATCTGCGGTTGGATAACCAATATCAATAATTTTATTCTGGCTCATGTTAATATCCCCGGCAAGTACATCGCCAGATTTCTTAACATAATCACTGACTGTTGTACCAGAATCTTGAATTCTACCTTGATCGGCAAAAATAACTATATTATCAGCGACTGCAGTTGGAATTCTTATAAGTACATCTGATAGTTGTATATTACTCGTTTTTAATCGTCCTTGATTATCCTGAAAAACAACTACTTCATTTTGATCCACACTTGCGAGATTTAATAAATCATTAATCTCATTTCTGAGCTGATCAAGAGTTGCATACTTAGATAAATCAGCCTGCTGATGACCTCTACGAGAAGATCTACCATAAATATCTACCATTATATTTACTAATGTCTGTTTAAATATGACGTCGTAGTATATTCATGTACAACTTTGTGGGGTGGTTTTGTTGATTTTGATATAGCATCAAGTACGTTAAGTACTTCTCGACCACATATTGGTGGATCAGTTAATGTTTGTGTAGGTAATGTTGAATACCATATTGGAGTACTTTGATAACCGCTAATATACTTTAAGAATTCTTTTGGTGGAGCTAGTCCATATGAATCAAAATAAATAATTCCACGTGGATCAATTGCATAAGCGACCCAATGCGTGCCTGGACCAGAATTTTCATCGAGATTAATAATACCTGTTTCAATGTTATTTGGTTGTTTTGGTAATTGATCGCGCATGAAAACTCCTCTAAAATTTTTTATTTTTAATTTTTTAGCAGCATCGAGTAAATCAAAATTGGACATAGGAGATATCAGTAAACTGTCCCTGGTAATCTTAGGCCTTTTCCGTACCAGTGTGGGGTCCCTGGTAATCTTAGACCCCTTCCCTTTTTTTTTGATTCCCTGTCCAGTTGCTTTCTTTAATGCCATTCCAGCAGCAGTTCCAACAGCACCTAATGCAGCTGCTTTTGCAACAGCTGGAGCTGCAGCGGCTATTAATGCTGGTATAGCAGCAAGAAGTGGAAATATACCACCCGTCTTAATGATATCTTTAATGGCACCCGCAGAAAGATTAAGTTTTATACCTTTATTTGATTTTTTTTGCTTCATTGAAATGCCCGAGCTGACGTTCTGTAAGAGATAATTTATTTGAGCCGCTCATCTGATCTTTCTTTAGCAATATTTTTAATCCACAATTATTTTTTGATGCTGATTGTATCTTTTTAATCTGACCAGAAGTCAGACTAACACTAACGTGATTATACGACATTATAATATTCATAAATGATCTAATTACATGTTTTCTACTGGAGCATCAACGACTCTCATTCGTCCACCAGCACCTTCAAGTAATATCGATTTATCACTTAGTATGACAGCAATTGCTCTGTAATTGGCAATAGCTCCTATTGTCACACGAGCTCGAAAGTGTATATCGACTACAGATTGTCTGGTTAAATCTAAATGTTCGAGCGAAAAATAATAAATTGGGTATAATATTGTAAAATCCAATTGTGATATTTGTAAACCAGTATCAACATTTTGATCACGTCCCATGAACGTCATTAGACGGTGATATACACGTGCTACATGATTTTGATCGAAATTCAGTAAAATATCCTCGGATGGTTCTTGATGTCCATTTATTCTTAAGAAAACTTCGGAAACACCAAGATTATCAAATATCATAATACTACGTGTTTGATCATCCACCCGTGCAGCATCTTGAAATGCAATAAATATATGTCGTGGTGCAGAAACACCTTGTTGTGATGCTATTTGCCACGTAAATAAACCATTAATATTACTCTGGATAGCATCTGTGGTCATTGTTAACCACGATAATGCTGATTTACCACCTTGATTCATAAAAGAGAGTAGACGATCTTCTTCAGTTATTGATGGAGTCATCACCGGCATCCACAATGAAAGTTTTGTAAGAATTACTTTGCCAGGATCACCAATGGGTCTCCATAATGCATCGTTGTCGGTTGCTTTTCGTACAAGTACAACTGTATGTTTAGCTCCGAAAATGACTTTTCTGACATTTCTACAGAATCCAAAGATATGTGACAATGGAATTGAACATGAAAACGTTCTTCTGTTACCTTTCAACATTGATCGACGTGCTGCAAATCCTAAGTTAAATTCTGGATTAGCACCATGAACCACCGGCCACACAGCAGCGTCAGCGGTATCGTCGGCATTTCTTGGTCGTCTTATATTATATTGTCTATTGTCAGGGTAGTTAGAAGTATCCTTTACAAACATCATTGATGGACCAGTTGATCTTGAATAATCATCACTATATCTTGCAAGACCAAGTATTGTTGTTGCAACGTCAACGTCCTTCTGAATAGATTCAATATTTTTTTTCCGTCAATCATGTACGTTGCACTGTCAAATAATGCCATAATACCATTATTAACAAAACCAACCCTAACATCGTCTCCATATGTTACTGGTGCTGCAGGATTAGCAATATTTAAAATTTCACCTTCGACTTCAATAAATGCTTCAGCGGGTAAGAAATATCTACTTGTATCCTGAACCTGTAATTCAATTCGTCCACGCTGATCTGGAATTCGTGCGTCGTAAGAATAATACTGATAATCACGCACAAACTCATCTTTAAGTACTGGTGCGTCCATGTCAAATGCGGGATCAGATATACGTTTGAACATCTTTATTATATTTATTATCGTCTAAAACGAAGATTACTTCGGGAAGTGAGACCACTTCCTGCTATCAGACTAGAGGTTATATTTTTTTTCTTTTTCTGACATTGGTACATCAACCAAATCTGCTAGTTTTTGATTAGCAACTTGATTTATTATTTTACTGACATTTGCAGGCATTACTTCTGTACTAGGTAATTTTACTGGTTGAGGTCGGACCGCAGGTCTGCGTATTAATTGTGTTAATCTATCTTTAATCGCTGAAAATGCTTTACCAGCGAGATTACCCATAGCACCAATACTTTTTTCACGAACAACATCAATAGCTTTCATTCCCAGTTGCTTTGCAATCGGTATTGCTTTTGGGGCTATCCTTCTAAATAGACCCTGAACAACATCACCTAGTCCATTTCCGTAGGTTGTTTTATATACTGGTAATCGTGAATTTATTACCCTGACCATAGTTGGTCCACGTTGAGTACTATGTACGATCATTTTATTATAGTAATTGTATTTAATTACATACTCAGTCGCTGTAGTAGTCATCGGCAATTTCATTAATAAGAGACTGATAAACATCAACGTCCATGATACCACCGGTAAATAATCGTCTGCAAATATCAGCTGCTTCATTAATGATTTCTGGGGAATTATTACCAGCTCGTTTTCCTCCAATGAGAATTTCTAGTCGTTCAACGTCGGCAAGAACGTTGTTAGGACATTGAGTAACGAGGCCACTACCATAATTACTAAAGCCACTTCCTGAGGAGATATCTGACGGCCAATATTCTTCTTCATCACCTCTTGTTTGTGCTGGTTGTCGTGGTGATGATGATAATGGTGGTGGTAGTTCAAATATTGTTTGAGGATCTAGCTGTGATTCCGATGTTGTTTCAGGAGCTGGTTGTGTTCTTTTTATATATTTTCGTTTTGATCTTGCTGCTTCTTCTTCTATTGCTTTTTTCTTCTTTTCTCTCTTCTGTATTTTTTTTCCTGTTTTTGTTCTGCTTCTTCCTTTCCTGATTGAATTAATTCATTAATTGTCCTAACATAACCCTGATATACTAAATCATCAGATTTAACTTTTTCAACATTTATACGTATGCGATATAATGCTTTTTGCCATTGGTCACGGGTTTTAAAATATTTAGCGTATTCAGGTTTTATTAATTTATCTCTTTGACTAAAACTACTCACAGCAAACTCAGCTAATTGTTTAATGTCTTTAATATCATTTTTGATTACTTTAACAACATATTCATTAAATTTGTTTAACAGTTCAGTAGTACTACTCATTGCAACACTCGTTTGTTTAGGGGCTGGTGCTTCAGCGCCTTCAAGTATTTCTTGCATTGGTTGAGCAGCAGCTATTTCAGTCGGAAGTTCTCTAAGAATCTTTTTTGTTTTCTTGGTCCTTTCTGCTATTTTTTCAGTCGCTTCAGCTGTTTTCTCTAACACAGGTTGAATACCTTTAGTAGTTTCTGTAATAGGTTTAAATAATTGTTTTGTGTCCTCTTCAAACTCAACTTGAGATTCCTGTCGTTCTTGTAATTGTTGCTTGACAGCATCACGAACAGGTAAATATTTTCTAATTGCCTCTAGTCTTTCTCGTGCTAATCTAGCTGAGTGTGGTTCTCCAATATTCATTATTAAATAATATTTATAATAGATATTTAATTGAATTTGAAATCACCAAAAATGCTTAATAAAGCGCGATAACTCTGCTCCTCCTCTGCTAGAGAATTATTTCCCCTTTCTATGTATGCATGTTTGTCTGTATTTTAATTTATCAAAAATAATCAGTAGATCCTAGCGGTTACCCTTCAATGGAGCCCCTCGATAACCTGTGTGACTTTCATGGGGTCCTTACATTGTCGTTCTCTATTATGACGTATTATGCGGCACGCCCATGTTCTGTTTCTTTTGGCTAACACCCTTTCTGGATGTTTATTTGGGGATTCTTCCATGGGGCAGAGAGCTCAAGGCATGCTACTGATTATTTTAGGGGGGGGGGTAAATTTGCATAGACATTGAGATTTCGATAAAACCCCCACGAAACCCCGGGGTAGAATTCCAAAATGGAATCCGACCACGAGATACGTGGTGGTTTATCGAAATCTCAGGGGATGCCTCCCCCCCCCACTTATTAAAAGACGTGGGCGACCCGGGGACCCGAACCCATCTCGGCGAGATCTGGGGTCGAACCGCAAACATCAGTATTAAAGTTTCCAGCAACTTTAACATTGAGCTAACGAACTCGACTACGAATATACGTTTTAGAAATTATTATATGTGATTACGACAATAGCATTTGATATCTGATTTTACAAATAAATAAATATTTATAATTTTATTAAGATATTTTGCCATTATATGTATGAACCGATTAAAATGTATTATATTTAAAATTAAAACCCTGACAAAGTCAGGGGAAATAAACTGCACACAAATACCTGGACCTAGGATATCTCCGCGGCGATAAACACAGCTATTGTTTGAACTACTACGTCACACGTCCTTGAAAAATCGGTACGCGTACCTAAGTACATGTTTGAAAGCCTATATTATATATGACTCACTTCACACTGTATATACATGCAATAGCTGATCTGGATAAATTCCCCTGACAAAGTCAGGACAAAGTCAGGAGCAGCAGGGAGGGTGAATGACAAAAATTGAGTAACTAGTAAGTAAACTAAACGCACTATAACAAAAGTCAAAAATAAAATAACGAAGGTGAGCTAACCCAAAAGATTTATTATTCGTTTTTCAAACTAAAAGGTAATAATATAGTTAGAAGGTTCGGTTTATCGTTTTGACCCTTATTTTTTGTTATTTATTTTTACTTAACGGTTCAGGCAAAAAGTTGTAGGGTTCACCCTGCCTGCTGCTAAGCTATTGACGTTGTTCGTGAAAAAGGTATTTGTGCTGTTGGTGATGTTGCCGGTAAGCATTCTCGGCAATCAAGGATAGACTAGCACGATTAATACGACGAAAACCTCAGCCAGTAAAATTACTCAGCACAGAAGTTATGCCTGCAAATGTTAGTAAAATAATAAATCAAGCTGCGAATCAAAAACTAGCAGAGTTGGCTGGTGTACTGCTATCAGGAAAAGAAAAAAAAATATAACTGCTAGTCTGATAACAGGAATTAGTATTCGTGTTAGACGATAACAAATATAATAAAAATGTTCAAACGTATATCTGATCCCGCATTCGACATGGACGCACCAGTTCTCAAAGATGAATCGGTACGTGATTATCAGCATTAGTCTTATGACGCACGTGTACCTGACGAACGTGGAAGAATCGAATTACAAGTTCAGGATACAAGCAGATATTTCTTGCCCGCAAAGGCATTTATTGAGATCAAAGGTAGACTTTGAAATTAGATAATATGGATTATGGAATTGGTGATCGAGTTGGTTTTGTTAATAATGGCGTGATGGCGTTATTTAAAAGTGTCACATACATGACTGATGATCGGGAAATTGAGGTTTGTCATAACGACATCGACGTTACCACGACGATGCTTGGCCTTGCAAGATATAGCGATGATTACTCGAGATCAGCTGGTCCATCAATGATGTTTGCAAAGGATACAACTGATCATCCAGAAAACAGAAATGTAACACTAAATGCAGCTGGGGAACCAGTTGTATCAATGAATGAAAATTTCAACTTGGGATTCGCAACACGTCGATCAATGTTGAACGACAATGAAGGATTTGCATGTGCAATTCCACTGTCACATATCTTTGGATTTTGTAGAAATGTTAGAAAGGTTATCTTCGGGGCAAAACACACATTCGTCCTTGTGAGAAAACCTACCGACGATGATGCAATATGGCACGCTGAAGGAGTTAATCCAGCCGCAACCGAGGCACTTCATGGAAAAGTAATGCTGACAAAACTTTCGTTGTGGATGCCAGTAATGACTCCATCGATCGTTGAAGAACAACGGTTACTTATTCTTTTATGGACAGCAGTGGCAGATCAACATTGTCATGGATGACGATGACCACAGATAGTGTTCAAAGTAACATTAATGGTTTATTCACATGGCAGATAGCATCACAGCATGGTGTCACGGCACCGAGACATATATTTATTGCTTTCCAAGATGCTACACGAGTGAACTCACAAATACGAAGTACAATAATATTTGACAAACTTGGTGATACTGAAGTTTCACTGAGGATAAATGGACATCAAGAACCAGCTGAGGATATATTACTGGATTTTGAAAATAATCATGTTGCACCTGCATATCATCGTTTGATGACATTCATGGGGAGTGATGAAAATGTTGATACTGGTTTGCAAATATCTCAGCGGGATTTTACAACACTGTATCCGATCTATCTCAGCGGGATTTTACAACACTGTATCCGATCTATTATTTCTCATTGGAACACTTGGATTTGTTCAGATAATCAGTAGTTGATATACACTTTCGAGCTCGTGTGGCAAGAGGAGTAATTGCTAATTACAGAGCAATCGCTGTTATATTCTCAGATAAAACAATGTTGCTTGAAGGTGTTTGTGGACGAATGAAAGTCATTGATGTTCCAGTAGAAAACATGTAATAAAATCGATCATGATATTATAATGTCATAGCATCATGTTAGTATTACTCTGACTCCTGGTCAGATTAAAAAACTACAATCGGCGTCAAAAAAAAATTCGGGAATGAAAATATTACTGAAACGAGGACAGATCTCAGGTGGTCCAAATAAACTATCACTGACTGAACTTCAACTCAGCCACTTCCATGATGCCAAACGATCAAAGACCGGCGTTCAAATTAATCTTTCTGCGAGTGCCATTAGCGACATTGCCAAGACGGGTGGTACAGTTCCACTTCTCGCAGCTATACCAGCGTTGATAGCCGCTGAAACCCCAGCTGTTGCAAAAGCAGCTGCACTTGGTGCTGTTGGAACTGCAGCAGGATGGCATTACGGAAAGCAACAGGACAAGGAATAAAAACTTCCAAAAAAAGGGAAAAGGTCTAAGACTGCCAGGAACGTTCATGGTACGGAAAAGGTCTTAGACTTCCCGGGACACATCGTTGATACGTCCCATGTCCAATTTTGATTTACTTGATGCTGCTGAGCGATTAAATATCAAACACTTCAGAGGTGTTTTTATGCGTGATCAATTACCAAAACAATCAAATCGTGTTGAGACTGGTATCATCAATCTCGATGGAAGTTCTGGTCCAGGTACTCATTGGGTTGCATACGCGATTCATCCACGTGGAATTATTTATTTTGATTCGTATGGGTTGGCACCACCAAAGGAGTTTTTAAAATATGTCAGCGGACTTCAAAATATTCCAATATGATATTTAACATTACCATCACAGACAATAACTGATCCGTCAATATGCGGCTGTGAAGTACTCGCTGTACTTGATGCTATTTCAAAATCTTCCCATGCACCTCATAAAGTTGTACATACGTGCACGAGTTCTGTTTTAAATAATCACTAATCATATAATGGTTTATATTTATGGAAGATCCTCTATCAAAGACAAGTAAAAAAGATGATATTGATTTATCGAAGTATGCCACTAGAGATGATCTTGCTGATATTATGAACCTCTCTGGAGTTGACCGGGATGAAGTTGTTATTTTTCAGGATAAATACGCTGTTTTAAAGACGAGTAATATTAAGTGGATCGACATAATTCGTAGAGTTCTCGGTGCTACCACGGATAATATTCCAGTATTTACTGACGGCGGTAGAATCAGAGACTCAAATGTATCAACCGCAACTATCAGAAATGAAATTACAAAAAGTGTTGCTGATCGTTTACGATCCACCGGTGATACAATGACAGGTAAACTGAACATGAATAGAAACAAAATCATTGTTTTAAGAGAACCAACAAGTGATGAAGATGCCGCAACAAAACAAAACAAAAAAAATATGTAGATGATAAAAATATTATAATCGACAACAAATTAACCACACTGCGATCCGAATATAAAGTTCACGTAAATATGTTTTTAAATACTCGTAGAAATTTTCAAAAACTTGGTAAAATAGATGATGATTTCTTTGGAAAGCCATTGTTTGTTGATATAAAACTCTCTGAAATTAACATAAAACTAGAAGATGTTATCAGTATAATTCATGATATAGTTAAAAGAACTAATCTGATTAAAATTCCCCACAAGCAGATCATCAACGTGGTATACACAGTATCATCAGGATCATCAACATGGTCACAGCAAAATAACACTATCAAACATACCGCGGAAGTCACTGGTGTGTATAGACTGTCCGTGTTCAGCTCTGCAAAATGTAGGATATTTACCACATTTCCATGGCGTCATCCAACCGATAATTTTTCTGGAACCGTGTCTATTGTGTTAAATCAAGCCGTCGAAGAAACGTTTATGCTGGAACCATCTGATAAAAAAAATAACCGCAGAGTCTTACTGTTGGTGTCTTTGTCGCTGAAACACCTCAACTGAATGATTTAGAGTATATGATTTCACTAACGTCAGATCTAAATTTTGTAAACAAATACAGATACGAAAAAGTGTTTGTTACAGACCCAACTGAAAAATATCATAGACGAGTATACAGTAAAAATAAAAAAATACCGTAGACGTGCCGTTGTTACCGATATAATTGTATATTCTGCATCTCCTGTAGTCGCTGGAACAACAACTATAATCGGATCATTATCGGCTACATACATAATAGCACCAGTAATTGGAATTGGTGTTGCAGTTATAACCGGTGTTGCTGGTATTCTTAATATAACTGTAAAAAAGATATCTACGTGTGCGGCTGATAAATTAAATGAATATACAATATTGCTATCATCAGCAACACATGCGCATGCTAAATTATCATCGCTGATACCATCAGGGCTCAATGATGGAACAATTCGCAGAAATGATTAAGGTTTACCACGACACCTCCGGTTTGGCAACTGGAAACCAAACCCCCTTGTCGGAAATAAAGACAGAGTCAACTTAATTTAAATCCTGTTTTTAAAAACAGAAAGTAAATAATAATATCATTAACGATGACGTCCCAAGAACTCCTTAAACTAATGGTCGCTAATACAACACCGCCAACGACTACGATGATATCAACAAGCTCAACTAATCCTGAATTCAACATTACCTTTCAAACAAATTCCAGCCAAAGAAATAGCATTAGCACAATTGCGAGCATATCACAGCTGGCCAAATATTAGATCATAATCATTCGGTGGGTTGCCGGCAAATAATTCGTTAGTGTTTTCCTATAAAAAAAAATAACCCCGATGGAATCCCTGATTGACAAGTTGTTGGTGTTCCTACGGGCAGTTATCATATCGAACAGATCAATGACGAGTTCCAGCGCAGAATTAAATCTATCACAGGAAAAGAATCTAAAATCGCTATTACGGTTCATGAGCTAACATTTTCAGCTGCGATAGAAATATCAACACGCGACTACACCGTAGATATATATCAATCATCGATCAGAACTGTATTAGGATGGCCAGAGGTTTCACCGGTTTATCAAGGACCAGAACCTAAAAGGTGATGATCTCACCACAGACAAGAAAATATTTATGTCACTTCCAGAATACAGAAAAACTGGTATATGGCCGAATTTGGAAAAACATAAATCCGTTGACGCAGATAGTAATCCAGATGAAAGTGTGATAAAATACAAACTCTATGGTGGTAAAAAGTACTATTATTTCTTCACCATCAGCATCATCGGAGATCCTCCAACCATCAACGAAAAATTGCTTAAATCATTTTCCGACTCCATTAAACCTGAATACATTCGTGTACTCGCCAAACTGCGACAGTTGTTGACCAACTATGTGCAGGAGTATCCAAACGATAAACTGAAACATCTTCAGCTGTCGCACACGTGAATTCATAATTTGCGACACGTTGAATCGAAGGAATGCAAATATCAAAATATTTTTCATTGATTGAAATATTATTTCTTCACCAGTCTCCGTGTTCACAGATTTAACAACATTAGGAAATTTACTATATTTCCCAGTACCCCCTCGTTCAGAATTCTGACTCTGTGGAATAGCTTGTAAGTTACATAAATAATTATTTTTCTGATCTGAATCAATATGATCGATCACAAGGCCGTTTTCGATTACTCCGTGAAAACACTCGTACACGAATCTATGCGAGTAATACTTTTTTCCCCAGCATTAAATCTGAGATAACCGATATTTTCAACAGTACTGTTTTTTTTTTTTTTAATTTGACAGTGCCTGAATACATCATCGCGAGATGCCTCATAATTCTTGATGATGGGATGCTTCACAAATTCATTTTGCTTCATTTATATAATAATATTAATTGTCTAAATTATTTTGCTGTTGGGGTGAAAATCTGGCGAGATAGTCTTCGGCGCTTTTTATAGGGGATTCGACTCCATCGGTATTGTTTTTTTTTTTATCATAATATCGTTTCAGCTCTCTGTATTTTTTACCACCACATTGCACACACAGCTGCGTTTCTCCTCTGACCGCAACACCACATTTCAAGCATGGTTTTGGTCCTAGACTGCTCCTACGATCGCTTTGCATGTGACATCCACAGAATTCATTTACGTAGCCCCTGTTACAAGGAAGTGAAGAACCGATCATGAGCCACTTGCATTTATTCTTTGCTTCAATCATTATATATATAATCCATCTTCGATTTAAATATATATTTGGCTTAATTATAATATGGAGGAATTTACGAGATTATCTGCGATTAAGCCCTCTAAAGCCAGATTCGATCTCGACAGAATAGCCCCTCAATTACCAAGGCGAGCTTTGGTTGATTTAACGAATAAGACTCTGATCAGTCGTATCAGTGATGCCAAGAGAGAATTTCGCGATGATGTTGCAGCTTATGTGTGGTCAACATTCAGAATTGTACGCGACACCAAAGGTTTGTCGATGCTACAATGAATGATAAGCGAGCAGCGACAATTATTAATTATCTCGACATTGCACGAAAATATATGTTTCGAATAAAATTTATCGTAGAGACAGACGACGACACATGGATTATCCGTGACAAACGTGATCCTGTTCGCGTGTCTCGTCAGGGTCATAGTGGAAGTATTGTAACGATAAATAAAAATTCAAAACCAGGAATATTGACTGGAATTGATAGACCTTATAATGAAGGAGAATATCCTGTAACGGCACTTGTTTATGCGATGTATCCACTGAATGATAAACCTAAGGTCGATAAACTTCTACCAATGAAAATTTCTCTCCTGAATTGTGTTGCTGAGCGAGTTACAGAACATTTCACAAATACGAAACGAGGAAACGGTTTAACGGATCTAAGGCGTAAAAAAATGAATGGGCAGAAACAGTTAAAGATACTGGAGTGTCTATAAAAAATGTTGCTGAACTGGAAAAAATTAAGATTTCCAATAAGAGTGCAGACATTAACCGGAGAGATTTTATACGAATCAAAATATAAAAGAAATGGAACTTCGATAGAAATTATTGATCGTAATGCACACGCGTGGGCTTCAGATATAACAATATTTCGACAAAATCGAACTGTTAAATTCTGTAGCGGCAATATGTTTGATTTTATCAGAAATATCAGTAAGAGTGACCCTGTATCCGTGTGGTTGTTTCAGAGTTCAGAATCTGTGAACAGCGATAAAAATCGCTATGATCAGTTTGTACGGCCTAATGAGGATATTTTTCGCAGAGAATATCTCCACGACGAAATGAAAAGCCTTGCGCTGATATACACGAACGCCGATGAAATCGGCGCTGATAGCGGTGATGAAATCACTGTCGAAAGATTACTCAGTAATTGTTTTACCGTTCCGTCAGTCGCTGCACATGCTGCTCAGATGAAAAATTCATGGAATCCAACACGATTGGAATTTCTTGAAGATATCCAACGCAGTTGTATCGAATACAACATGGCGGATTATGGAATACTAAATACGATTATAAAGATGTTATATCGGTTGATATAGTTGCATGTTATCCCGGAAGTTTCCCTGGATACGAAGAATGTTCTGAGTATTTCAAAAGATTTGGACATCCAATACAGGAGATGACCAGAGTTGCAATAAATGGACCCTTACCAGATTTTGGCTTAACTGGATTTGCCTGTATTGAATCATTTGAATTAGCACGGAATCTCCATCCGGTTGTTTATGTACGGTTTGGGAGACATTTTTCAGAAAAATGTTCGGTTTCAATAGTTTTAGTTAGATATATGATTGATACGGGAATTTTGATGTCATCGACGTTCAGTGAAGCAATTATATCATATCGTCCGCAGAAACAAGTTTGGTTACCACAGCAGAAGAAATACTCTGATGATAAAAATTCTGATATGACTGATTATGAAAATAAACTCGCAACGGATCTTGGGAGAAAAATAATTGGTAAATTTACGCAAGGAGGATCGTATGATCACGAACGACATTGCTGTAGATTAATCATGGATGATGCGGAATTGGATTTTATAATTGCTGATACAACAGAGAGAGGCACTTTTATAAACCGAGAAAATGTTTATTTATCTGAGAGAACTAAATTAGGTACAATCGTGAGTTATACTGAAGGTGAATCACCGTAGTTCACTCATTTAAGATCTTCGATGCTTGCGTATGTTTCGATAAATTTTTATTATCGATGATAAACAGATTTTCTGATACCGCGGTTAGGATCGCTACAGATTCATTTTATATTAATAGATGCTTCCCGATCGGTCACTAGCAGACGATATTCTGCCCATTTTACCTGGACGATAGGCAACCTGGCAATTTCTCCTATATGCGATCTCCAAAATTTACTATTTTTAACAAGGCACACTGAAGTAAAGCCAACTTATAAATCATAAATATAGATACTAACAGAAAGCTTTCCGTTCTGTATATGCATGTAATTTTCGTAAAAGTATCTTGAGATTCAATGAATTTATTTCAACTTCCAAACACCATATAAGGTCAACGGTAAATCTGCCCGTTGACCACAAATATGGCGGCTGATGACGTCATTCGGGAACTATATATAAGAAATACACAGAATCACTGAAACAGTTAAAAATTTCCAATGACGCGTCTTGGGGTGAATGGAGAATAAAACGAGAACAGATTCTTGATTATTCTGAATCTGCTGATTATATTTATGAAGATAATTATTGTAAAAATAATCATTTATCGGAATTATCATCGGCTTCATCTGTGTTTGATCCTGTAACCCGTCATAAGACTGTTTATCTCAACGGGTGCGATAGTTCCGGTAAAACAACACGTGCGATTGAATTATTTCGACGATTAAATAAATCCTCCGATATGATTGTTTTGACACCCACACATAGACTTGCACGAGAAATGAACTAACGTGGAGTTAATTCGTGTACATATCACAGTTTCTTTCGATGGAAGGGAGATACGTGCACTCCAGAGCGAATGGGTGAGAGACATATTCCTAAGATTATTATTTGGGATGAGAGCTGTACGGTATCGTTGGAGGTAATAAAATGTTTCTAGATTAGTTGTTAACGAGAAATACTGCGATTATCATGTGTGGTGATCATGGTCAACCTCCATCTTTTGTTGGATCATCTCCACATGAATGGCTGAAAAAGTTCGTAGATTATTATGAGGAGATAACTGATGACCATAGAGCTATTGATGAAGCGCTGAAAGAATTTAAAAGATTGATCAG